>CM010617.1:6362852-6550779 GCA_003430845.1 Xanthoceras sorbifolium | reverse complement strand
TCGAAAAAAAAAATTGAAAGAAGAAGAAGATGGAGAAAAAGAGAAAAAAAAAATGATGAACAAAGAAATTAAAATAAGAAAAAAAAATTGAAAGAAGTAGAGAACTGGTGATGATGAACAAAAAAATTTTAAAAAAAATTGATTTTTTTTTTTGGACAATGGACCAGATCTCATTTGGTCCATTTTTAAATTTTTTTTTTAAAATTTTTTTTTTCTAAAAAGACGATTTTACCCCTTTGACCGTTAGTGACTAACTGTGGTCAACGGTTAGTCAACCGCTCAAATGGGAGTTATTGTTATTATCAATTATTCTTAGATTTTTGTGCAATTATGCCTATATACACGGGAAGTTATTGCAATTACCCTTTTTAAAAACTACAACAATACCAAACCGCCCTAAATCTCAATGCAATCTTTTTTTTTTTTTTATTGGATTGGATTTAGAAGTTCAAATTAATTTTAGAAGTATTATTAGAATCTCCCATGTAGTTTTGAGTATTAAATAAAAACGATTATGTAGTTTTATTTGTAGCCAAAATACCTCATATAATTTCATTTTATAACCAAATACTCCCAATAACGTTAACTTTTGTTAAGCTTATAGTTGAAATTATTCAACTACCTTTTAAGGAAGAAAAAAAAGGTAATAATCATAATTCCCCATGTAGTTTGGGGTATTAGACGAACCCTAGTTTCATTTATGACCAAAATACCTTCCATAATTTTATTTTATCATCAAACTCTCCCTTGTCATTAATTTATGTTAGGTTTATAAGAGAAATTACTCATTTATCCTTTACGAAAAATTTTAAAAAAAATTGATGGATCTCCACCATCCACATAGACGATAGAGATCAAAAAAGAAAAAACATTAAAAAAAAAAGAAAAAAAATTAAAAAAATTTTCAGAAAAATTGTGAAAATCTCATTTCCTAATATTTGATTTGATTTTTTTTTAAAAAAAACATTTTCTTTTTTTTTATCTCCATCGTCCATGCTGACAATGGAGATCCATCAATTTTTTGAAATTTTTTCTTAAAGGGTAAATGAGTAATTTATCTTATAAACTTAACAAAAATTAACAGCAGGGGAAGTTTGATAATAAAATGAAATTATAGGAGGTAGTTTGCTCATAAATGAAAGGGGGTGCGTTTTGTCTAATAACCAAAACTATAGGGGGATTATGATTATTACTCTCTAAGGTTTGCAGTCATTTACTCATATATCATTGGTGTCATCAAATTATTAACGGAATAGATAACAATCAACGGTATTTTGAGAATTAAAACTGACGGTAAAGGGAAGATTGATTATAAAATGAAATTATAGTGGGTATTTTAATTATAAATGAAACTATTAGGTGATTTTTTATTAATATCACAAATGACAGGGAAAATTTAATATAACACACACACGCACACACGCACACACGCACACACGCACGGGGGAGGGATCGGAAGACTCATTTTTTTACTTATCGGAAGACTCATTTTTTTACTTATTTTTTGACTTAATTTTGTAGCTATTGGATCTCCTTAGATTTGGATGGTTAGAATTTAATAAATTTAAGTCATTTATTTCTTTATTTTCCTCTCTGCATCATTAATTTATTTTATTTTCTCTTTCCTCTTTCTTAGATTTTCTTTTCTAAAATATTATCATTCTATTTCTCTTTCCTATAATTTCTTCCTTAACTCCATTATTTTTTTTGGTCTCCATTGTTATAGTGATACATAATTCTCCATTGTTGCATTAAAAACAAAGGTAATTTATATTGTCCCCCCTAACGTTTGACATATTAGACATTTTCCCCCCTATATTTTCAGAAATACACGTTTTCGCCCCTGCCGTTATTAAACCATCCAAAAAGTAAATTTAACGTTAAAGTGCAAGGGCACTTTGGTAATTACATTCACCTACTAAAATAATAAATAAATTTAATTCAAAAAATAATAAATAATTTAATAAATAACAATAAAAAATATAACTCTCTCTCTCTCTCTCTCTCCAACACATCGATAATTTTTTTCTCACTTTCTCTCTCCCTACCCCGTCTCTCTCTACCTCCCCATCTCTCTTCCTTTTATTATCTTCCACTCTCACAATTTAATCTCACTCTCTCTCATTCTAAAAAAAAAAAAAAAATCTCACTCTCTCTCATTCTCATTATCTTCGTACTCCCCCTCCCCCCCTCCCCCCTCCTCTCTCTATATTTCTCTCCATCTCCGGCGAAATTCTCTTCTCCTGTCTCTCCTCACTCTCACAAATCTTTCTTCCACCGAGAGAGTTTTGGAGGTGTTTGTGGCCCTGGAAAGAGGGGAGGAGATGAGAGTTTTGATGGTTTTGGGTGTATTTGGTGAGTTTGGGTAATTTGAGTGGTTTCGAATTTTTTTTGGGTGGATTTTGGTGGTTTTGGCTTGTTTTGGTGGTTTTTGGTTTTCTTTTGGTGGTTTGGGTTTTATTGTGGTGGTTTTGGGCTTATTAGTTTTTTTTTTTTTTAATTAAAGGAAAAAACATGGATGGCGGTGATGTATTGGAGTTTTAATAAGTGAGATTGAGTTGGAGATGGATTGTGTGATAAATCATAGATAATATGATGATAAAAATGGAGGATGTTGAAAGTATGTTTCCAGAAAAGAGAGAGAGAGAGAAAAAAAAAAAAAAGCAAGAAGACGGTGAGAAGATATTTTTACATTTTATATTATTTTATTAAATTATTTTTTTTAAAAAGCTGTGATGTGATGGTGCCTTTTCATAAAAAATAAATTAAAAGATTCTGAAAAAATATATTTTAAATTCATTTCTTATCTAAGTGAAATAGAAAAAATACCATAATACCCTTCTATTTTAACATTATAGCTCACTTTCTCAAATGGAGTTATAACGGCCGGGGGGAAAAACGTGTATTTCTTAAAACACAGGGGGGGAGACCTCCGATCTTTCAAACGTCATGGGGAAAATATAAATACCCTAAAAACAATCATCATTATAGTCTTATAATAGTCTTATAATATTGTCAGTGTGGCATGATAAGGTAAAATAAAGATGCCAGAAAAGAAGCAATTGTCCAAAATGCGTATAAGCCTGTTGCAAATTGTCATCTCAGATCTTATTTATGTCTTGTATTGAATTATGCAGGTACTGGCATAAGCCTTGGAAGTTTGTTTTTACTTATTGGAGTATGGTGGTTGTACACTATAATGAAAAACAGAAAGAAGATCAAGCTCAAAAAGAAATACTTCAAAAGGAATGGTAGCTTACTTTTACAACAAAAGTTAACTTCATTTGAGGGTAGTGTTGATGGAAGCAAATTGTTCAGTTCAAAGGAATTAAACAAGGCCACTGGCCATTTTAATGAACACATAATACTTGGTCAAGGAGGTCAAGGTACTGTTTTCAAAGGAATATTGTTGTCAAATGGAAGAATTGTTGCAGTAAAGAAGTCTACAATAATTGATAACGAAAGCTTGCAGAATTCATTAACGAGGTCGCCATTTTATCACTGATAGATTTTTTCACAATAGGCTTATATGCATTTTGGGCAATTGCTTCTTTTCTGGCATCTTTATTTTACCTTATCATGCCACACAGACAGTCCTAGATAAATGCAATGATCTGTGTATCCTTATTTCTTTTTTTCCATAAGATTTGAGATGACAATTTGTAATTTTATAATGATATATTGTTATAGTGAGAATTGAGATATAGTACTTCCAATGCCATTCTTGTGTTATTGCTAGGCAATATTATAAGACTATAATGATGATTGTTTTTAATGCAACAATGGAGAATTATGTATCACTGCAACAATGGAGACTAAAAAAATAATGGAGTTAAGGAAGAAATTATAGGAAAGAGAAATAGAATGATAATATTTTAGGAAAGAAAATTTAAGAAAGAGGAAATAAAAAATAAAATAAATTAATGATGCAGAGAGGAAAAAAAAGGAATAAATGACTTAAATTTATTAAATCATAGCCATCCAAATCTAAGAGGTACAATGACTACAAAATTGAGTCAAAAAATGAGTCCCCCGATCCCTCCCGTATATATAATTTAACAATTTATAAGGTTGGCAAAATCAGGGTCCGAACCCATACCAGACTTGGACCCGTAAAAAACCTACAGACTTAATCTAGTGGATATCCTTTGGATCTTATTACTACCATATTTTTTTCTTTTTAAATCTTGTTTCTAAATTTGATGGACACGAAATGAGGAGATTGGATTTGGAGACTCCCTAGTTGGCGGCGAACGGGGCCTCAGCGAATAGAGGGAGGCACCTGGGTTAGAGGTGTCAAAATTCAGCTGGATTGATGTGCATTTGAGTTCAATCTAGTCCGGCTCTTTACCGTGTGCGGTTAGGATTTGGTCTTAGTTAGATAATCACAAGCCTGGAATAGGACTAAATACTTCAATGAATTACTGTGCGGGACGAGTACGATCAAAATTTGAAAAGGGAAATTTAGCAAAATTGCCCAAAAATAACTCAAAAATTGCAAAACTACCCACCCATCACTAACTTTTGCAACCTCTACCCAAACCCTTTTTTTTTGACAAAATTGCCCTTACTTTTACATTGCCCACTTATCACTGTCTTCTTCTTCATCTTCTTCACTTTCTTTACCCGGTTCTTCTCTTCTTCACATTTTGTTATTTTTCCTCTCTTCTCTTTTCCATAAATCTCTTACCCAACCTAAGCCTCATTTACATTTGACATTATTTTACTGTATTCTTCTTCATCTTCTTCACTTTCTTCTTTACCCGGTTCTTCTCTTCTTCTCTTCTCTTCTTCACATTTTGTTATTTTTCCTCTCTTCTCTTCTCCATAAATCTCTTACCCAACCTAAGTCAGGAAAATCTCAAGTTATCTCTTACAAATAAAAGAAGATCCATCTCACAAAGTTCTCTTTTGAAAAATTTCAAGGCTAGTGTTAATTTTTTTTTTTAGTCAATGCACACTTTTATGAGTTTTCAATCAATTGTAGGCATTTCACATTTGTTAATCCTCCATCAAAAAAATGAAGAACGAATTTTTATAAATTATTTTTTTCATCATGCAGGCCCGATGGTTTTTGGCCCAATGGTTTTTGGCCCGATGGTTTTTCATCATGCCTTCATCATGTTTTTTCATCGTTTTTGGCCCGATGGTTTTTGGCCAGATGGTTTTTCATCATGCCTTCATCATGTTTTTTCATCGTTTTTGGCCCGATGATTTTTGACCTGATGATTTTTGGCCCGATGGTTTTTCATCATGCCTTCATCTTAGTAAAGACCGTTCCCCAAAAGGAAAATATAGTAAGCTAAAGCCAATAGCTGATGGTCCATTCAAAGTACTTCAACGCATTGGAGAGAATGCATATAAGATCGAGCTACCAGATTCTTATAGTGTGTCACCAACTTTCAATGTGGCTGATTTATCACCTTATCATAGTGATGATAACATTTCAGATTTGAGGACAAATCTTTTTCAACCTGGAGAGATTGACACGAGAGTGTTCTATAGCTCAACCTCGGCCCAAAACACAAAAGAAGTATGAATTCTCACTATGGTTTCTCAAGCAACAGAATCTGTTCGCGGTGGCAAAAATCAGTTCGCGCAGTAAGTTCGCAAAGGCCGCGCAGTGAGTTCGCGAAGGCCATAACTTTTGATTGACATGGAATCTTCATTCGCTCCTTTATGTGTTGGAAAGATAAAAGCCTTAACTTTATTTTCGTATTTTGAAGCAAGTCATTTGGAGCATCTAAGAGAAAGTTATGACCGAATTTGCTCTAGTGGTCTGCTGGTGGCGCATTTCGGGAAATGAAGAATTTTTCTTTGTTTTTAAGTTTCTAGTTAACTTTTGCTTTTATTGCTTCTTGTTATCAGATAAAAGCT
Source organism: Xanthoceras sorbifolium (assembly GCA_003430845.1). Classification (NCBI taxonomy): domain Eukaryota; kingdom Viridiplantae; phylum Streptophyta; class Magnoliopsida; order Sapindales; family Sapindaceae; genus Xanthoceras; species Xanthoceras sorbifolium. The sequence continues at coordinate 6,544,902 of CM010617.1, read as the reverse complement.
TTTATGTCTTATGTTTCCCATGCTTGGAGGATTGTTCCAAGTCATGTTTTCCTATTTAAACTCTTACGTAAATCATTTGAACAACAATTGATGAATATTAATGAAAATTAGAACTCTTTGAGTTTTATTCTCCTAACTTTGTATCTCTTGGGTGGATTCCTTTGAGTGGTGAGTTTTATCCTTGGTTCTGTATCCTTGGCTGGTTAAGAGGGTGGTATTTCTGTATCCCTTTAGATTAGTTTTGGTGGTGAGCCGTTTGCTAGCTTACTAAAGGTGGTGATATATATATCCCTTGGCAAACTAGTTAATCTATCATTATTTGTTTTTGTGTGAGTGAGGCTGGTTCGTGCACTTAGGTTACTTGTGAGTGTGTTTGACATCCTTAAATATTGTCTAGGGCTGTCCGGCACCAATGACACTCCCGCAACAAAATGTGATGATAAAAGTGACACATGAAGCAAATTTCATTAACATCTAAAAAATGCCCAAAGCACATTCCTCTTAGTTTTTGTTGTTGTCGTTCCGTCAGCTTACTCTTAATCAATCTGATACTTTCCCATTTACAATATGTTGTCATTTTGGCATGAAAATTTTTTTTTTTCCTTAATTTTCATTGAATCAATCAACTTGTTACTTGCCATTGATTATTAACCTGCAATAAAAAAAGATTTCGAATTCATCAATAAACTAAAAAAATATAATGCTTAGAAATATAGATTACAATAATGAGATTAACCAAGTAACATAAAAAATTCAATCCTAATCTACATACCAATATCTACTGATGACGCCTCTATTGACCACCCAATAGTATGATGCCACGTGGAACCGGTTCCACGTGGCACCCCTCAACAATTATTATTATTAATATTATTATTATTGGATAAGGGAATGTATCCTCCTTTAGAGACTCGGTGGAGTATGTCCCTTAAAAACCCTCGGTGGAATTAATCCATCACGTGCTGAACAGAGAAACGTCCAATCTGATGTCATGTCAAACAGCCACCAGGTGTCGAAACCAGCCCACAATAATGAGTGCAAAATATGGCTATAAATAGAGGAAGAAATGGTAAAAGAAGGGGATTTTTTTTAAAAGAGAATTTTAGACTAATTCGGTGTTTAAAATTGTCTGGATACTGACTTGATCGTCGGAGGGTAGGTTACCGACCCACGGTCGGTGCTCCTTCTTACAGTTTGTATGATTGCAAGTTTAAATTCAGAATCAGAGAGCACATCTCGGAAGGTTGCTCCTCTACCGAAGGGTTCAACCAATCAGAGGATCAACAGTAGGTGCTAAAAGGAGGGCGTGATCTACTACGCCTCTGCGGATAATCATGAATGACCAAAACAACGGTCAAGAGATACCAAACGTCAACACGGATCATCTGCAACACGCGAATGCAGAGAACAGAGAGGGTCAGCCTGACCCGCAACCCAGAAATCCATACTATCAGCATTACCCGCCTTACCCTCCGGTTCATCCTCCAGTTAATCACTATCCTCCCTACATAGATCCTTACTATGGAGTGCCACCCCCGATGCAGGGAAGATACCCTTATGATAACTACCAATATCATCAGCCATAGAGTTTATATCCACCACTTGCTCCGCAACTCTTCTTTCCACCCGATAATCCCCAAGTCCGAAACTTGGAAGCACAGGTGCAAGCCCTAACACAAAACCTCACGCGAATCATGAACATGATGGGAGTCAGGCGTGGAGACGCTGGTGAAGAGCAATCAAGGATAAGTACAAGAATAAGCAGTAGCGATAGGTCGGAAGAGGAAGTTGGACTCGCGAACTTTGGTCATCCATTCCAAAGACAAGGACAGCGGAATGAAGGAATCACCCGTTCGCGCGAAGAAAGAGATGACTACGTTCCAGATCCGGAGGACAGAAGGAGGGTAAGAGACCGAGGGATGGATACTCCTAGACTAGCTCAAGAAAATCAGGAAGCACGTCAAGGAGGAGTCCAAGGATGGGATCAAGCCATACAAACCTTCGATGTGGACCCTCGGTTGAGGTATCTAATGAACCAGGTAGAAGACCTACAAGAACGAGCGTACGGAAGAGATGGAGTGGCTCGGAGAAGAGAAGACCTCCGGTAGGGGTGTTTGTATAGAAGAGGTTTCTCTCATCCTCTTCTGAGATGTCTTATGCCTGCGGAATCTGAACGAGTACTTGCCCAGGTCCATGAAGGAGTCTGTAGAAGTCATTCTGGTGGAAAGACCTTAGGCCACCGAATACTGCGCCAAGGGTATTATTGGCCATCCATGTTTAGGGAGGTAGCCGAGTATGCAAGAAAATGCGACCGTTGCCAAAGAACAGCCAGCATACTGAGGCTGCCAGCCGAAGACCTCACACCGATGACAGCCCCTTGGCCGTTTGCCCAATGGGGGCTGGACATAATAGGGCCTCTTCCCATCGGATCCTCCCAAAAGAAGTATGCCATTGTGGGGATAGATTATTTCACCAAGTGGATAGAAGCCGAGGCTCTGGCGCACATCACCGAACGAAAGGCCACCGAATTTGTTCAAAGATCAATTATCTACCGATTCGGAGTCCCCGAAGCCATAATCACTGATCATGGAACTCAGTTTGATAACCATGCCTTTAGGGCCCTTTGTCAAGAATATAAGATTAATGTCCGTTTCGCTTCTCCTTCTCATCCCCAGACTAATGGTCAAGTAGAAGCAGCTAATAAAACCATCAAACACCTCCTAAAATGCAAGTTGGAAACAAAGAAGGGTGCATGGGTGGACAAGCTTCCTGAAGTATTGTGGGCACTCAGAACAACCCCACACACGACCACAGGAGAGTCTCCGTTTTCACTTGCGTTTGGAACGGAAGCAGTGTTGCCAACGGAAATGACTATCCAAACTCTGAGAGTGAGGGAATACACACCCTCTGACAACGAGGTCGAACTTCGAGCGGCACTCGACGAATTAAAGGAGAGGAGAGAGAACGCAAACATCTAACCCGCAGCTCTGCGCCAAAGAATCGAAAGGTACTATAATTCGAAAGTCCATATTCGAAGATTCAAAATGGGAGATTTGGTTCTGAAGAAGGTCCTCCTGAGTACCACGAACCTTTCGGATGGTACGCTTGCTGACAATTGGGAAGGACCATACCGAGTTACTTCCGAAGGTCGGAAAGGAACTTACAGGCTCAGTACCCTCGATGGGATTGCCTTAAAGAACCCATGGAACGTTGAGCACCTCAAAAGATACTTTCCATGACCACTCGGTGAGCAGGAGCCAACATATGTAGTGGATAGTTATGGAAATCACCCACCGAGTGTATTTTGTTCTCCTTGCAAACATTTATCTATCGGAATGTTGGTGGATTATATCCACCGAGCATACATCTATCTATTTCAATGTGAAAACAGCTGAAAGAAGCTACAGAAACACAAACGTAATGGCTAGAATAGCCCAACAAATGTGAAAGAAAAACAAGTAACAAATACAGAAGACTTACTAACCTGGGAAACCAAACACCGATCTAACCCTCATAGGCCTTCCTCCGAGGGACAACTCCCTACCCCTGTCGGTGGCGATGAACCAAGTTTTTTTCCATTCTTTGTTGGAAGTGGGAAGCCCAGTGATGAGACCCTCACCCGCTTGCTTCGTCCAGCTGGCCAAGTACCACCAACCATCACCCCCACGGGTATGGGGAGCTAACTTGTAGCAATGCTGGATTTCAGCGAAAGAAGGATTGGTCTCAATCCCCAGGACTCTCCACAGGGACCACATACCGATCAAGACTCGCCAACCATTGGGACTGATTTGGGCAAGGGCCAACCCTATGTCCCTTAGGAAGCGTCGGAGATAAGGTTGGAGGGGAATCCTAACCCCCAACTCCATAAAGGAGGGATGGAAGGCCGCCGAACCAGGTTCGGGATCGGTGGCCCTTTCCTCCTCATTTGGAATTCTAAGACCTACCTCAGAGGGGATTGAAAATTCTTCTCTATACAATATTAATTTTGAATGATTTATTAAATTTTTAGGCACATGGTTGATTGCAAACCTATCAAAATGGAGTTGCCCCCTATAATAATCTTCGGAGTTATACCCCCGAGTGATGCCCGGGGGAAGAGAAGACTCCGACCGGAGGGAACACTCGGAGTCACGAGCTTGCTCGGACTCCACAGCCCCAGATCTCCCGGGGATAGGTGACTCCGAAGAACCACTCTCGGAGGATCCTAACCTAGAATCGGAAGATATTAAAGATGCAAGATGAAACGAAAAACTCACCTAAGAGATTTGGACAACCGAGACGAGTGTCCACCGAGTAAAGCACCAAAATGGAGGAGAGGAAAAGTGAGGAAGATCTAAAACTTGCTTGAGTATTTATAGAGAAAGAAGAGAACATCTCAACCGTGCATTTGAACAAGATCCAACGAACTGTGGAGCCTCGACATACGAAAAGTCATCATTAATGGCGGCTTATTGTCAATCAATCACTCCTCCTTGGGCAACGAACCGACGCGACCCTTCAAATCATTTGGTCAAATGGCATTAATTGCCTTGTTATACTACAAAATTCATCATCACATCCACCAAGTGGACTCTTGGCCCGAGGTACACATCCTCCGAGTTACATGTCCACCAAGTGGACTCTTAGTCCAAGAGGCGCGTCCACCGAGGATCACATCCACCAAGTGGACTCTTGGCCCGAGGTACACATCCTCCGAGGTACATGTCCACCAAGTGGACACTTAGTCCAAGAGGCGCGTCCACCGAGGATCACATCCACCAAGTGGACCCTTGGCCCGAGGTACACATCCTCCGAGGTACATGTCCACCAAGTGGACTCTTAGTCCAAGAGGCGCGTCCACCGAGGATCACATCCACCAAGTAGACCCTTGGCCCAAGGTACACATCCTCCGAGGTACATGTCCACCAAGTGGACTCTTAGTCCAAGAGGCACGTCCACCGAGGATCACATCCACCAAGTGGACTCTTGGCCCGAGGTACACATCCTCCGAGGTACATGTCCACCAAGTGGACTCTTAGTCCAAGAGGCGCGTCCACCGAGGATCACATCCACCAAGTAGACTCTTGGCCCGAGGTACACATCCTCCGAGGTACATGTCCACCAAGTGGACTCTTAGTCCAAGAGGTGCGTCCACAGAGGATCACATCCACCAAGTGGACCCTTGGCCCGAGGTATACATCCTCCGAGGTATATGTCCACCAAGTGCTTTTGGTCCAAGGCACTTCCACCTAAGCTCCCATTCCCCAAGAGACTCGGTGGAGTATGTCCCTTAAAAACCCTCGGTGGAATTAATCCATCACGTGTTGAATAGAGAAACGTCCAATCTGATGTCATGTCAAATAGCCACCAGGTGTCGAAACCAGCCCACAGTAATGAGTGCAAAATATGGCTATAAATAGAGGAAGAAATGGTAAAAGAAGGGGATTTTTTTTAAAAGAGAATTTTAGACTAATTCGGTGTTTAAAATTGTCTGGATACTGACTTGATCGTCGGAGGGTGGTTACCAACCCACGGTCGGTGCTCCTTCTTACAGTTTGTATGATTGCAGGTTTAAATTCAGAATCAGAGAGCACATCTCGGAAGGTTGCTCCTCCACCGAAGAGTTCAACCAATCAGAGGATCAACAGCAGTAGAGATGGTACTCACTCCCTAAAGAACTAACCTATAAGGTCAAGAGTTCGAGGAGTGGGGGAAGCGCTCCCCAAGAGAGGGAGACAAATAAATAATACCTTTGGCCACACGTTGAGAGTACTCCCGCTCGTCGCCCAGATGTGTTGGGAGGGAGGTGCTACGTGTGATACCAAAAGGCGCTTTCAATGTTGCTCCGCGTTTTTGGGCCGTAGCCTCGACCGTAGCCTCATGGGCAACATGTCAAAGTATTGGGCTTCAGTGGGCCCTTTGCTCCTCCTCTTGGTGTCAGAGCACTCTTGGAGGGACGCCTCCCCTACTCCTCGAACCAGTGACCTTATAGGTATTGTTGTAAGGGAGTGTCCAAATCTCTTAGGTGAGTTCTTCGTTTCATCTTGCATCTTTCATGTCCTTCCGATTCTGGGCTAGGATCCTCCAAGAGTGGTTCCTCGGAGTCACCTATCCCCGGGGGTTCTGGGGCTGTGGAGTCCGAGCAAGCTCGTGACTCCGAGTGCTCCCTCCGTTCGGAGTCTTCTCTTCCCCCGGGCATCACTCGGGGGTACAACTCCGAAGATTATTATAGGGGGCAACTCCAGTTTGATCGGTTTGCAATCAACCATGTGCCTAAAAATTTAATAAATCACTCAAAATTAATATTGTATAGAGAAGAATTTTCAATTCCCCCAGAGGTAGGTCTTAGAATTCCAAATGAAGGGGAAAGGGCCACCGATCCCGAACCTGGTTCGGCGGCCTTCCATCCCTCCTTTATAGAGTTGGGGGTTAGGCTTCCCCTCCAACCTTATCTCCGACGCTTCCTAAGGGACATAGGGTTGGCCCCTGCCCAAATCAGTCCCAATGGTTGGCGAGCCTGGAAATACGGTCGGAGTCTTCGAGCCGTTATTATTAGGGCTAAAGCGAGTTTCTCAATTTCTGAATATCTAGTCTCAGGACTTGTCATCGCTTTGCTCACATAGTAGACAGCCCGCTGTGTTCCCTCATCATTTCTAATCAACACCGAGCTCACTGCCTTGGGGGATACTGCCAAATATAAGAAGAGTATTTCCCCCGTCTAAGGTTTGGATAGCATTGGATGACTAGTTAGGTAGCACTTCAGTTCTTGGAAAGCTTTTTCACATTCCGAAGTCCATCTGTTGGAGGTGTTTTTCTTCAATGCTCTGAAAAAAGGGAGACACCGATCAGTTAGTCGAGAGACGAATCTTGAGAGGGCGATCACACGCCCAGTAAGGCCTTGTATCTCTTTTATGGTGCGTGGGCTTCGTAGTTCCTGAATTGCCTTGATTTTGTCCGGATTAGCTTCAATACCATGTTGGTGCACCATGAAATCGAGAAATTTCCCAGATGTTACACCGAATACACATTTTTCTGAGTTAAGACGCATGTTGTATTGCCTAAGTGTGGTGAAAGTCTCCTCCAAGTCAGCTCGGTGGTTGTCCACCTCTAAGGATTTCGTCAGCATATCATCGACATAAACTTCCATATTCCTTCCGAGTTGTGGAGCGAACATTCGGTTCACGAGTCTCTGGTATGTTGCCCCTGCATTCTTCAATCCGAAGGGCATCATCCGATAACAATACATTCCCATATCCGTAACAAATGTCGTTTTATCTTCATCGGTCTCCAACATTCTAACTTGGTTATAGCCTGAATAGGCGTCCATGAAACTCAAGAGTTGGTGTCCAGCTGTGGAGTCGACTAACTGATGGATTCTCGGTAGAGGAAAACAATCCTTGGGGCATGCCCGATTGAGATCAGTGAAGTCTACGCACATCCTCCACCGGTTATCTTTCTTTTTAACAAGGACGACATTAGAAAGCCACTGATTGTACTCTTAAGGGTCGGATGAACCCTGCAGCCAACAATTTCTGAACTTCGGCTTCTATGGCTTGACATCTTTCTGTATTGAAGGACCTTCTCTTCTGACAAATGGGTTTGAAATCATCACGCACATTAAGCCTAGTGGACTGCTACCTCCGGGTCGATTCCGGGCATGTCCTGGTGGCTTCAGGCGAATACATCAGAATATTGCTTTAGGAGGCTTACTAACCCCGACCGGACTTCCGTGGAGAGTGCCATCCTAATCAGCACAACTTTATGGGGTTCTTCCTCCCATAGGGAGACTCGCTCGAGAGGCTCGATAGGATTCCCTGAAGGCTTCGAGGTGGTGTCTCTTGGATCGAGGGTTGTGACTTTGGCATCCTCGGGCTCCTCATTCTGTTGTTGCTGAAGCAATATCCTAAGGGATCTTTTGAATTGCTTTCCGAGTTTCTTTTTCTTTTGCTTGGTCAAACCATCCATCGTGACCACCAATGAGGATCCTGCTGCTGCAGCCAGACTTTGTCCTATCTCCACACATCTCTAGTACTCTCCTTGGTCCGCTCTCATCTCCCCTTCTCTATTATCGGTTGGGAACTTAACTTTCATGCAGTATACACTACTCACGGCTCGTAATTCATAGAGAGTTGGCCTCCCCAATAGCACATTGAATGAGAACGGTATATCAATGACTTGAAACGTAATCCAGAGAGTTCTAGTTCGGGGTCGGACACCGAACCTGACAGGGAGGTCCAATTGCCCTAGGGGTTTGGTTCTATGTCCACCTATCCCCCTGATGCAATACCGAGTGGGTTGCAGCTGTTCTACCTTGTATCCCAAACGCTCAACGGCATCCCAATGTATAATGTCGGTGGAACTCCCATGGTCAATTAGAATTCTCTTAACCGTTCGGTTCGCTATCTTGACCGACACCACTAGGGCGTCGCAATGCGGATATCTAATACCTTCGGCATCTTCTGGGGAGAAAGTTAACGGCGCCAAATTCTGGGGATACGGCTGTGAGCTCCCGGCGATGCATACATCGAGGGAGGGAGAATACCCTACACTTTCTCCTGTTGATTCAGATATGATGTAGTTAATTAGCTCCTCCTCGTCGGATGGTGGCCCTTTGGCCTTCCCCTCTATCGTTCCCCCTTGGTTGAATTTTTGAATTGGGCTCGGTACACACACAGTCTCGTAATTGCCCATTCCTTATTAGCTCTTCAATTTGCTCTTTTAGGTCGAAGCAATTCTTTGTTTCGTGTCCATGGTCGCGGTGGAACTCACACCGCGCCGTGGGTCTCTGTGTTCTGGGAGAGCCCTCATGGGTCCAGGCCACCGAAGGAGTTTGACGACCCGGGCCTTTTCAAACACTTGCTCTATCGACAACTTGAGCGGTGTGTATTTATCAAACTTGCTTTTCGGTTTACTCGCTTTTCTAAAGGTTTGGCTGACATTCACTCGGGTGTCTGTCTCCTGAGCTTTCGCTTTCAACTTCGTGAATTTGTTGAACCAAGGCTTCTTTTGGTTCATTGACGGTTGGCTTTCTTGACTCTTTCCTTTGACTCCACTAATTTCCTCTGCGGTCGCGTACTTTTCCGCACGTTCCATCAACTCCCTATAAGAGGACGGTCCGTTCTTTGACAAAGACCAAGAGAGGCGTCCATCCCTCAACCCCTCGGTGAATGCCATAAGGGCTCCCATGTCACTGAAATTTTGTACTTGGCGGGTTGCATCTTGAAATCTCTTTATGTAGTCTCGGAGGCTTTCGTCGGGCTGCTGTTTCACGGAGGCTAGGTGGACAATGTGTCTTCTCCGCTGTCGACTACCTGCAAACCCTATCCGAAATTCCCTCTGAATTTCGGCAAAGCTCGAAATACTCCCCCTTCGTAACCCGCTAATCCAGGTCCTCGCATCCCCCACTAGTGTCAGAGGAAATATCTTACACTTCAGTGCATCGGATGCTCCTTGCATGTTCTTCCAGTCTAAATATGCATCCAAGTGATCATCGGGATATCCGATACCATTGTAACCACACATGTCTTTCCTCGGTATTTTCATATCACGAGGAATCTCTGCCGAGGATATTTCTTCTATAAATGGGCTTTCACGTTCCTCTCTTCTCCGAGCCACTCCATCTCTTCCGTACGCTCGTTCTTGTAGGTCTTCTACCTGGTCCATTAGATACCTCAACCGAGGGTCCACATCGGGGGTTTGTACGGCTTGATTCCATCCTTGGACTCCTCCTTGACGTGCTTCCTGATTTTCTTGAGCTAGTCTAGGTGCATCCATCCCTCGGTGTCTTACCCTCCTTCTGCCCTCCGGATCTGGAATGTAGTCATCTCTTTCTTCGCGCGAGCGGGTGATTCCTCCATTCCGCTGTCCTTGCCTTTAGAATGGATGACCAAAGTTCGTAAGTCCAACTTCCTCTTCCGACCAATCGCTACTGTTTATTCTCGTACTTATCCTTGATTGCTCTTCATCAGCATCGTCTCCACGCCTGACTCCCATCATGTTCACGATTCGCGTGAGGTTTTGTGTTAGGGCTTGCACCTATGCTTCCAAATTTCGGACTTGGGGATTATCGGGTGGAGGGAAGAGTTGCGGAGCAGGTGGTGGATATAGTGTAACATCCCTGGATTTCGGGTAAATAATGTTATATATATATATATGAAAATAAATTTTACTATTTGAGGGGGTGAAAATGTAATTAAATGTATGTTTATTTTTATGATTTCCAGCGGACCAGATTGAATAGTGAAAAATGAAAAATTGAAAACTGGATCAGAGAGCATCGCGACCTGGTCACCGCGACCACAGGTCGCGATAGCTCGCTCGCAGTGAAAAACGCAATTTTGGGCAGTGAGCATCGCGACCAGTCACCGCGACCACAGGTCGCGATGGCTTGCTTGTGATGAAATTGTCAAAATTTGGCAGAGAGCAACGCGATCTCTCGTGCAACCAAGGCGCGCTCGCGACGAAGGCGGTGCGAATGGTCCAGTGAGCATCGCAACCTGGTGGCGCGACCACAGGTCGCAACGGCGGTCGCGGTAGCGAAAAAAATATAAAAAGAAGAAGAAGCTTCTCGCAGAAGCGAGAAAAACAGAAACAGCAAGAGGAGAGAGAAGCGACCGAGAAAAGAAAGAAAAGAGAAGAAAAAGAAAGAAGAAGAAAGAAAAAGAAAGAAGAAGAAAGAAAAGAAAGAAGAAGAAGAAGAAGAAGGAGAGAGAAGAGAAAAGGAAGTGTAGGTGAAAAGGAAAGACGAAATTGTAGAACCAATGAAAAACACGGATTTGAGGTAGGTGTACTCTCGTTTTCGAAATCGTTTCGAGAAGTATTTCGTTTACTTTTTCGTTTTAGTTTTCGATTTCGTTTCTCATTTTTGCTTTCGTTTTCGATTTCGTTAAAAGTTTTCGATTTCGATTTTTGTATGAAAAGTGTTTGCTTTATATGAAAAATTAAGGATTGATGCATCTATTGTTGATTTGGAACTGGTTTTATGTTAGATCGTGTTTTGATCGTGTTTCGATTGTGTCGATTTTGTTAAAAATACATGATTTATACTTTTGTATGATTATTGTTGATATTCTTGAAAATATATTGTGCGAAATGTATACTTATTGAGTACTGATTGTGAACCTTGCTTATTGTAACGGCCCTAGGATACAGAAACATAGAAATTGATATAGGAGGTTGGTATACCAGCTGGGTGTTACTGAGCAGTACTGCGCCGATACTGATTGCTACTGATGACTGATTCTTATGTACCTCCTCTTGGATTCGTCCAGAGGTTGGGAGATACGTACCTCCTCAGGATTCGTCCTGGGGGTTGGGAGTTAATGTACCTTCCCAAGGATTCGTTCCTGGGATAGGGAGTTATGTACCTCTCTAGGTTCCGTACCCACGGTCCTAGAGTTGGGAGACACGTACCTCCTCGGGATTCGTCCTGGGGGTTGGGAGTTTGACCCATATTCCAGTCCTATTATGTTTAGTATTCTAGCGGGCCAGAATTGATTGAAATTGAAAAGTGAACCGAATGATTTTATTGATAGCATTCATTTTTGACTTCGTTATTGAAATTAAAGTGATCGGAATTGTTTAATGCTTTGATTTTGAAATTTAATTGTTTTGAAATGGATTAGAAATGGAATATATATATTGTGATTTATTTCTTCTTAAAAGATATTTATATTGTAATTTATTTAATTGAGTTTATAGTACACCCACTAAGCTATATGCTTAGCGCGTTAGTTTGTTTCTAACGCGTAGGTACCAGGGATCCGGAAGAGGCTAAGGACTGAACAGAGAGAGAGAGTTGCAGACAGAGTCCCAAAGATTTGTACAGTTGGGTAGCTATATTTTGGTTATGTGTAAATATATAATCCGAAAGCATGCATATACAGGGAATTTGTAAATATGTTTTGTAAAATGTTTTGTAATTAATTATTTTATAATTTCTGTCATTTATTATTTCAATGTTTGTAAATAGTAAAGTCTGATTTGTTTTCTTTTATAAATTGTGATAAACTGTTTTGATAAGTCGCACTAAACGGCAGAGTGCGCAACTGTTTGAAAGTGTTATAGAAGTGTTTGTGAAAAATGTGAATTTTGGATTGATTTGTGTAAAAGCAGGTTTTGGAAAGTCCGAAAAACAAACGGTACTCTGCCGAATTTTTGTAACAAGTTTATTTATTGCTATAGGCTCACAATGATTTTTGAAACGTATAAAATTGATTTTTGAAAGTTTTTGAAAACCGAGTAGCGCTCCCCGGGTCGGTCCGGCCGGGGCGGGTCGGGGGGTGTTACATATAGACTCGGTGGCTGATGATACTGGTAGTTATCATAAGGGTATCCTCCCTGCACCGGGGGTGGCATTCCATAGTATGGGTCTATGTAGGGAGGATAGTGATTAACCGGAGGATGGACTGGAGGGTAAGTTGGATAATGCTGGTAGTAGGGATTTCTGGGTTGTGGATCAGGCTGACCCTCTGCGTTCTCTGCATTCCCGTGTTGCAGATGATCCGCGTTGATGTTTGGTATCTCTAGACCATCATTTTGATCATTCATGGTTATCCGCGAAGGCGTAGTAGGTCACGCCCTCCTTCTAGCGCCTACTGTTGATCCTCTGATTGGTTGAGCCCTTCGGTGGAGGAGCAACCTTCTGAGATGTGCTTTCTCTAATTCTGAATTTAAACCTGCAATCATACAAACTGTAAGAAGAAGCACCGACCGTGGGTCGGTAACCACCCTCCGACGATCAAGTCAGTATCCAGACAATTTTAAACACCGAATTAGTCTAAAATTCTCTCTTCAAAAAATCTCCCCCCCATTTACCATTTCTTTCTCTATTTATAGCCATATTTTGCACTCATTATTGTGAGCTGGTTTTGACACCTGGTGGCTGTTTGACATGACATTAGATTGGACATTTCTCTGTTCAGCACGTGATGGATTAATTCCACCGAGGGTAGTTAAGGGATATGCTCCACCGAGTCTCTAAAGGAGGATGTATTCCCTTATCCGATAATAATAATAATAATAAATTTTGTTGAGGGGTGCCATGTGAACCGGTTCCACGTGGCATCATACTACTGGGTGGTTAATAGAGGTGTCATCATATATATATATATATATATATATATATATATATATATATATATATATATATAAGCTATTATAATTCATACGTGATTTAGGGGAAAAGGATACCACTCGAATTTACAATTTTAAAGCGTAAATGTGAGGAACATACCACTGGCTCAAATTTACATTATCCAATTTATATTTTTATTAATATTAAAATATATTTTTAATCATATTTTAATATATATTTTAAATATAAAAATTAAAAAAAAAAAAGCTTGGGACAATTTTGTCCCAAGCTTTGAGGCGGGACAAAATTGTCCCCCCTTACCAAGTTAAAAAAATTGGACGGGACTGATTTATCCAGTCTCATCCAAGAGCCAATCATGAGATGCCCAATCTCATGAAACAAACGGGTTCTTAAAGATAACCACTCCCAAACATATAACTTAATATGATTTGAATCTTATTAAAACCCTCACGCTATATAACTTAAAACAATATATAAATTTGTCAAACATTCTTCATGGTTGCTCCCCAACATATTGAAGTAATATATGGAACTTCATAATAATAATAATAATAAAAAGAAATAATATATTTTTACTTATATAATTATGCTACCGTAATCCCAATTAAAAAAATAAAACAAATAACACTAAATTTATTTGAGGTTTATTGAATTATAATCGGAATTAAAATTTATAGAAACTCGCACTAAACTCCCATAACGTTAAATTTGACCGTTAAAAAGTAGGGTTGACCTTTCAAAAAAAGAAAAAGTAAAAGAAGAAGCGAGAGATCCATAATGGATCCAGTAGGGATAGCGAATCTGGAAAGGCTCGAGCCTGTTGGATCGAATCTCACTTAAAATACTCTCAACACTCACAACTATGATATAACTCTAAGAAAGAAAGAAAAATGTTTTTATTACTTCTCAACTTGATGATTACAAACTAAGAGGAAAGATGTATTTATAGGAAGAGAGAGAGAGCAAAAATCAACAATTCTCACCTAACCTTACCTAACTAACCTATTAATTATTCTTACCAACTCTCACCTAACATATTAATTATTTCTATCAACTCTCACTAACTCATTAATTATTTTCAACCTTCAATCTTCAACCACCAACTAAATAATTTATTTTCCAACACTGAAAACTTCCATGAGTTGGGCCTTCTAGAAATTTAAAGTGGATTGGACCTTCAAATGTTTTGGGCCTTTAAATAGTTTGGGCTTAAAACAAGTTTATATTTCAACACCCCCCTTTAAACTTGTTTTACCATGCCAAGCAAACTTCTTAATCTCGTAAAATCTACAAACTTGAGTGGTTTGGTGAAAATATCTGCAATTTGATCTTAGAACTTCACGTACCCATTTGCACATCCTTTTTTGCTATGCACTCCTTTATGTAGTGGTAACGAGTATTAATATGCTTACTTCGATCATGGAACACTGGATTTTTTGCTAAGACAATGGGTGACTTATTGTCGACATAAATCTCAGTTGGCTCTTTTTGTGGCAAACCCAATTCTTTCAGCAAATTTCTTAGCCATATTACATGACAAACACATGAAGTAGCAGCTACGTATTCGGCTTCACAGGTGGATAGGGTGATAATCAGTTGCTTCTTTGATATCCATGTGAAAGCTGTGTTTCTCATGAAGAATACGAATCCACTAGTGCTCTTTCTATCATCAGTATCTTCACCCCAATCGCTATCGCTATATCCGATAAGTTTGTAATTATTACAAACTGAATAAAACAAGCCAAAATCAATTGTACCTTTGATGTAACAGAGAATCCTCTTAGCGGTTTTGAAATGGGTGGTTGTTGGAATTCTCCATGTACCGATTCACTAGTCCAACAGCATAAAGAATATCTGGCATCGTGCACGTCAAATAGCATAAGCTTCCAACTAAACTTTTGAAGAATGTCGGATCTATGCTTTCACCTTCATCATGCTTCGATAGTTTGAGTCCGCATTCTACTGGCGTGTTTATCGGCTTACAATCATCCATCTTGAACTTCCTGAATATCTCCTTTGCATAACTTTATTGGGAGATAAAGATGTATTCTTCTTTTTGCTTGACTTCAATACCAAGGTAGTACGCCATTAATCCGATGTCAGTCATCTCAAATTCCTTGGCCATTACTTTTTTAAACTCTTCAATTAGACTTAGATTATTACCGGTGAAGATCAAATCATCAATGTACAAGCATACTACTAGAATATCTTCATTTATGATCTTGATATACAGGGCGTGCTCTTAGGGACATTTGGTGTAGCCATTTTGTTGGAAGTACTTGTCAATTATGCTATTCCATGCCCTTAGTGCTTACTTTAACCCATAGAGAGCCTTTCTCAGCTTCAGAACTTTGTCTTCTTTACTTTTGACTTCGTAGCCCGGTGGTTGATGAATATAGACTTCTTCTTCAAGGACTCCATTTAGGAAGGCAAACTTTACATCCATCTGATGAATCTTCCATTTATTTTGAGACGCCAAAAGAGATTATTAGCCTTATAGTTTCTAAACGAGCAACATGAGCAAAAACCTCATCATAGTCAATTCCAACTCTTTGACTATAACCTTTTGCAACAAGTTTTGCCTTGTGTTTTTCTATCTCTCCCTTAGCATTTCTCTTTATTTTGTACACCCATTTGACACCAATTGCCTTGTATCCTTCTGGAAGTGGAACAAGTTTCCAAGTGCTGTTCTTCTTAACGGCCTTGATTTCTTCATCAATTGCACCTTTCCACTTCTTTTCTTGAA
Organism: Xanthoceras sorbifolium; assembly: GCA_003430845.1. NCBI lineage: Eukaryota > Viridiplantae > Streptophyta > Magnoliopsida > Sapindales > Sapindaceae > Xanthoceras > Xanthoceras sorbifolium. Next base: position 6,529,081 of record CM010617.1, on the reverse strand, counting down.
TAGCTTCTTCAAAACTCACTGGTTCACATTCAGCAAAGAGGCAAAAATGAGTAAAATTATCAGATCTCTCAGTTACCTCATATAAATCTTGAAGACCTTTTGTTCTCTCCATTGCTCTTCCTTGTAAAAATGATGGTAGTGAATTTTCGTTATTTGTTGAAGCTGGTGATACTGGTGGTGTAGTGGGTTCTTATTCCGCTTGCTCCATTCTTGATTGCTCTTCATTTTCTTTTTTAAGGTAAGGAAGAAAATTGTATTTTTCATTATGTGTTTTACAGTCCCATGTACTTTCTTCATCGAATACAACATTACGGCTGATAATAGTCTTCCAATTGTTTAGATTATAAAGCTTGTAACCTTTGGAGAAATTATCGTACCCGATGAATATGAACTTCTCACTTTTGTCATCAAGCTTACTTCTGCTCTCGTTTGGAACATGTGTATGTACTATGCTTCCAAACACTTTCAGATGAGAAATTCCCGGCTTTCTTCCATTCCGAGCTTCTTGTGGTGTTCTTCCCAACACACTTCTTGTTGGAGATCAATTGGATAGGTATACTGCACAGGCTACAACTTCTGCCCAAAACTCCTTTGGCATTCTATTGCTTTTGAGCATGCTTTGTGCCATGTCGAGGATGGTTCTGTTCTTTCTTTCAGCTATTCCATTTTGCTGGGGGGACTTGGAACTGTCATTGGTCGACGAAATCCATTTGCTTCACAGAATTCTAGGAACTCTCTGGAAGTAAATTCTCCTCCTTGATCGGATCTCATTGCCTTAATTTGATAACCACTTTCTTTTTCCACAGTGACTTTGAACTTCTTGAATACCTCAAAGACTTCTGATTTCTGTTTTAAGAAATACACCCAAGTTTTTCTTGAAAAATCATCAATGAATAAAGGGAAATAATTACTGTTACCGAGAGAGCTTGACTTGATTGGACCACACACATCAGTGTGGATGAGCTCGAGTGGCTTCTAGGCTCTCGAATTTGACTCTTTTGGAAAGCTTTTCCTGAATTGCTTCCTGAGTAAACACCCTTTGCAAAGTTGGTCATGATGATTGATGCAAGGTAGTCCTCTCACCATTTCCTTCTTGGACAACATCTCCAGTCCTCCAAAGTTGATATGTCCAAAACGAAGATGCCATAACCAAAATGCATCTTTGTAACAAGCTTTCAAACACTTTGCAACATCGTTTTGAATATTCAAAGAAAACATTATATTCTTTGACAATTCTCACCTTCGCAATTAAATTTCCCATGTTATCTCTTATAAAAAGACTATAATATTTCAGATAAATATCATAGCCTTTTTCTAAGAGTTGACCTAAACTCAAAATGTTGCTTGTTATGTTGGGCACATAGTAAACATCTGAAATTAATTGGTGACTGCCATCTTTTGCACGAATAAGGATGTTACATTTTCCTTTCACTGGTATTTTAGAATTATCTCCAAATGAGACATTACCAGTTACAGTGATCTCTACAAACATGTTTTTTTTTTCACACATATGATTGCTCGTACTGGTGTCGAGATACCAGGTATTCTCTCGTTCTCCATCATCGCCTTTGCATGCTAACAATAATGTTCCTTTCTCTTCGGTCATTGCTTCCATAAAATTATTCTTCTCATCAACTTTGTTGTTAGGAGCTCTACAATCTGAAGCATAATGTCCAAGCTTTTGACAGTTATAACACTGAACTTGAGATTTTTCATACCTCGAGTTCCAGTTGCCTCTTCCACGACCTCTAGTTGCGCTTTCTCCTTTATCGTGGCTGTTGTTGGAATTGTTATTGTTGTAGTTTCAACCTCGTTCGCGGCCGTGACCTCCACCTCGTCCTCGGCCTCTGCCTCTACCTCTGCCATGTTGGTATCTCTTGTAGCCTTGGGTATCTTCTTTCTCCTTGAGTTGCATCTTGAGGAGTTGTTCATTGATCCCTTGCTTCTTCCGATGCTTTTCTTCGTAAGCTTGCAGCGATCCTGAAGTTGTTCGATTGTCATTTCCGCTAAATCTTTCGTTTCTTCAATCGTTACAACGATGTGTTCAAATTTGAGATCCATCGAGCGGAGTATCTTTTCCATTATTCTGGTATCTTTCAATTCTTCACCGTTTCTTTTCAACTGATTAGAAACGATCAATACTCTTGTGAAGTAGTCGGAAATAGACTCAGACGCTTTCATATGTAGAGATTCAAATTCACCTCTTAAAATCTGAAGACGAACCTTCTTCACTTGTTTAGCTCCTCTGTAAGAGGTTTGCAGCTTTTCCCATGCTTCTTTAGCGAATTTTGCACTCGAAATCTTTTCAAAACCATCATCATCTAATGCTTGATAAATTAGATAGAGAGCCTTCTTATCTTTATTCCTTGAGTCTTTCAAACTATCTTTTTGAGTTTGAGATAGAGTTGACTTTTCTGTTGGTTCGGTGTAACCTTTCTCTACAACCTCCCAGACATCGTGTGCTCCAAGGAGTGCTTTCATTTTGATACTCCAATTATCATAGTTGTCGCTCTTGAGTGTTGGAACTTGGAAAGATGCCATACCAATAGCCATATCTCTTAATATGGTGAGAATTTTAAAATTCTGATTACACGGATGGATTCAGAAAGCCGAAAAACGTCAATAAGAACTTAGACAAAAAATTCAATTTTTGGTCAACGGTCAAAGTCAACAGTCAACACTAGTGAACCGTCAAGGTCAACAGTGAACAGTAAATGACAGGACTTTGGTCAGCAACGGCTCGGCTATTGTAATTCGGCTGGCTAGGCTTGATTAGCTCGGTTTGGCTTGGCTAGGCTCGACTCGGTGAGTGGAACCAGTTCAACTCGTTGAGTTGACTCAATTTTCTGCAGCAAACTTTCGATAGCCCGTGGCAGCTTGTTTGAACTCCGATCGGGGCGATTTTTGCAGCGTCGGCTTCGTCTTGTCGAGAACTATGATTTTGATATGCTATAGTGCACACTTTCCAACTCAGCTATAATACCACTTTATTAGATCGGATCTCACTCAAAATACTCTCAACATTCACAACTATGATATAACTTTAAGAAAGAAAGAAAAATATTTTTATTGCTTCTCAACTTGATGATTACAAACTAAGAGGAAAGAGCTATTTATAGGAAGAGAGAGAGCAAAAATTAACAACTCTCACCTAACATATTAATTATTCTTACCAACTCTCACCTAACATATTAATTATTCCTACCAACTCTAAATATTTTATTTTCCAACAGAAACTTCTATGAGTTGGGCCTTCTAGAAACTTAAAATGGATTGGACTTTTAAATATTTTGGGCCTTCAAATAGTTTGGGCTTAAAACAAGTATATATTTTAACCGAGCCTACTTTTTAACGGTCAAATATATGTTAGAGGAGTTTAGTGTGAATTTCAGTAAACTTTAATTATAAGTATAATTTAACAAATCTTAAGGATAAGGATGTTGGTGTTATTTATTATGTAAATGAAAAAATAATTAAAATCCAAAAGTAGAAAGATAAAAAGTGTCTTTATATAACTCCTGGACTCGTGGAACGCATCACAAGTCGTTTACGTGCTTTAAGTAGCAATGCAAGCCGAAGTATCCTCCATTTTCTCAACTGTCTCTCACCTTCCATCTTCTTATTCTTCTTCTCCAACAGGCAACAATCACGCCCACAACAATCATATCGAAAATGTTTTCTTTCTATTCCCTGGACGAGTCTTCTTTGAAAGGATACAAGCTTCTCTTCGACGCTCTCTCTTTGATCCCAATCTCCCACTATCTAATCGCTCTCTTCGTTTCTCTCCTCACATTTCTCTACAACTTTCTCGAATTTCATTTCTTCCGCGATCTCTTCTCCGGATTTCGCGGCTCCCCAGTTGGCTTGACCTTCAACCCCTCCTCCTCCGCCCTCTACGACGGCGTCGTTTCCAAGTGTAGAGTTCTCCATGGCAGGTGATCCCAACATATGTCGATTTTGAATTTGGTGTTTCTTGCTTGTGTTGCTTTCTCAAATGGGGGTGTGTAGACGTACTGAATTTGTGTTGAATTGATTGGTCACCCTTCCTTTTGACATTTTTAGCCATTACTTTTTGGTGAAGGCTCCGATCTCACGTTAAATTGTGCAGGTATTTGCCGACACCATGGCTTTCGAGTCCACATATTCAGACTGGTTTCTTGCATTTCTTTGGGAGGCCTCCAAGTCTCAGCTACACAAGGTGATTAATGATCATCTTCACTTATTTTAATTTATATATTTTTTATGTTTTTTAAAAGCTAAATGATATGATCATTGCAGTGATGTCTTGAATGCTTAGTCTAGGTTGTTAATCTAACTAATATTTCATATTTATTTATTTTATTTTTCAGACAACTGTTTCATTTATCCGATGGTGGAATTATTGCTTTGGATTGGCTAATGAGTTCTAATGGTAATTACATCAATTTATTCGGTATTGGTAGCTATTTCCATATTGTTCTGTATCCCGTGCAAGATGCTTATGCTATGAAGCTTTGGCATTTGACGGTCGTTGCTACTATGAAACATTGTAACATTAGCCATTGAAACAACTAATTTGAAGTAAAATTGTAATCAATATGGGCTGTGCAAGAAGGGTATTCGTGCTCGTAAATCACAGTGACAGAGCACGACCTAAACTGAACAATCTAAAAGAGCTGCTTGCTATTTTGTCCATCTTGTAGGTCTGTTAGATTTCTTTTCTTTTATGTAGTTTGTGTAAACAAGTTGGCAGGTTTTGATTGTATTGCCAAACATCTGCAGATATTTGTAGTCCTTTCTAGTTAATCAGTAATATCTTTTAGTGGCATTATGGTCAGAAGTTGGGTTGGCTATGCTGTTGTTCTTTCTCCATAGATTCAAAAACATTATAGGTATTGTTTACATAATTCATTTTTTTTCTTAATCATCTACTAGACAACCTAGTTACTACATTACCTGGATTTCCTTTTAACCTTTTCAGTTTTGTTTTTGGCTATTTTAGGTTATAGATTAATAGTTATACACGTGAATATATAGATGTGATATATGCGTGTACTATGAAATGCCAGCTCTAAGAATGATACTTATGCATTTGTTTTTTGTGCACCTTTACAATTCTAGTGCATATGACACTATTTCCTTATTGATTTCTAATAACAAGTTCCCATAAAAATCTCCAGTTACTTTAATTAAAATCTTAGCTATGGAACTGAGACACTTTTTGGTGAAAACAAACAAATGTAATACATATCAGCCCATTCTGACCTATGTATTTGATTTATCAACAGTTTTTGGAGGTTCTTTTAGCAAGAGTAATGCCATCTCTAAAGATGATACAACACCTATTGTGCTTGTGATTCCTGGCCTGACAAGTGATTCTTCTTCTGCTGTAAGTTTAATATTGTATCTTATTTGGTTTTATTTATTTTTTTTTTTTTGAAAGGAATGGTTTTATTGTTTTTGATCTCTAGGTAAGGTGTTTGGAACACTAATCTAACCAGTGTTGAATATGATGCAGAGTCTACTGTAGAAGCGTGCAATTGATATTTATGACGTTTTCTGGTTAATGTACCTATACCAAATTAACAAATAACTAGGTTAGGACATTTAGGCAGCAAAAATATTCATTAACCCTCATTTCAAAGCTCCATGGTAAATTTTACCAGATTTATCACCAGAGCAAGAAAAATATTTGTAATGAAGAAGAGACTTAAATTTCTTTTTTACCAATTATTAATATCAATTCTATTGATTATTGATGCTTGGTGGAATGAATTTCTTATAATATGCTTGTAAAGTAAGGTATGGTGATGACATCTGGGCATCTTTTGTTATATGAATTGCAGTATATAAAGCATCTTGCCTTCCATATGGCAAAACGCGGATGGAATGTTGTTGTTAGCAACCACCGAGGATTGGGCGGTGTGTCAATTACTGTGAGTCTTTTCTTGTTTCCTTTTGTTTTGGCTGAAACACATTATTGAACTAATAATTGCTGAATTTGAAATGCAACTTAAGTTGACTATCTATTACAAAGGAAATAGTTCTGCTTCTGATTGTGTACCTATGTTGATGTGTTTTTCTTACATGTCCAATCATATTGGCTGGTCAATGTATGATATTTCTAAGATTGTTTCTTTGACAATGAACTCGGATTCTTTGGTCATTTTGATATGAGTTTTTTATATCGTGTACTAAATGTCATCTGTTTTACTAATAAATTAATTTAGGGGTAATGAAGAGACTGGTAGCAGTAATGAAAAAGGGTAGTAAAATGCATAATGTTATAATTTTTAAAATGGCGTTATAACTTAGGTGGTGGTAATGGGTGTACGTTTTAGTTGTCACATGCTTGATTAAAAATTTTACCCCAAACTGCTAGCAAAATATTATAAACTCTCAATACCTGTGGAACATGGATGCTTCTACAACAAAGCTAATGCTGCCAAACTTGTACATGTCAAGCAATCATCGAGGTATGGAACATTCTGATGTTATGAGATCATATGGTGCTGAATTGTGAAAATGAAGATTCTGTTGTTTTTATTCACCTTCTCTTGTATATTTTTTATTTTCTCCTGCAATATATTGTTTCCCATCAACAAAAGAAAAGCATCACCAACAACTAATATGGTATTTGAGCCTTGTTATACCAGGGAATTCTAGATTCGAATTCCCCATGTGATTATATTTGTAGTTGTTATTTATTATACGAATTTGTTGTGTGTTCGTATTTCAGCTTGAGCCACGTGGGAAGTCCGTTGGTCTTGCAAGTGAGAGGGTGTATTAGAGTGCTTAAATACTATTTTTGAACCATTTCCTATCAGTTTTAAGTTTTTGTGTCTAGCAGTAACTAACAAACTCTATAGAAGGTCTATTGACAAGGTTACATGTTTTGGGGAAATATTGTATCAAATACCAGTTTTCTCAGATCGGCAGTCCACACAAAAGATTGGGGTGGTATATTGTTACATGTCATTGGTTTAGTTGTTTCTCACTTTGTTAAGATGCTATATCAGAACCAATCTAGTATTGTGCTATTATTCAATAATTAGGAAGGTTCTAACTGGCCGGTTTTCGTGAAGGGGTTCTTCTATCTGTATCTTTGTGTAATCATATTCTATTATTGCTTACCTTGCGGGATCCTAAACATTACTTGCAGCAAAAATTGACTCTTTGTAAGGGTATCTTATTTTCCTGCATGGCTAATGACATACCTCTTTCCTTTTCGTTTCATTTTTTGTACGTGTAGACAAAATGTTGATAGATATCTTGGTGTTAATATAGAGCCGTCATGAATTTATGGTACAGCCAAGGCTAATTATTTCATTATAGTGGTCTCTAGATATTCTCTTTGGTCACATTTTATTTTCTAGTTTAACGGGATCTTCACTATCTTGGTTAATATAGTAATTGTAAGCAAATCTATGCAGTCAGATTGCTTTTATAATGCTGGATGGACAGAGGATATGCGCGAAGTAGTTAATTATCTCCATCATGAATATCTCAAGGCTCCTCTGTTTACCGTTGGAACTAGCATTGGTGCCAACATTTTGGTATGTTGACTTACGTGCATTTTTTTGTTATTTCAATTTCTTTCGGGGTTCCAAATCACATACAATGTTTTACCTCCCTTTTGCATGAATTAGCCTGTTGCCCACTTTCTCCTTATTGGAGCTTGGACAGTCTCAGAATCAAGAGGAAAAATAATAGGGACTATACATAATTTAGAACCTGTCAGTTTGTGTAACAGCTCTAATCGTTCCCTTGACATCTAACTATAAATTATATCACCTTGGTAGTTGTTCTTTTCTCTTTAACCTGAATATTTCTTTCAGGTAAAATATCTTGGCGAGGATGGAGAGAACAGTCCGGTTGCTGGGGCTGTAGCTATTTGCTCTCCGTGGGACCTTTTGGTTAGTGTCTTGACATAGCACAAATCTAGACATTGGTAGTTTACTTTTGAAGTGACACTAACATAATGGGAGTAATATTTCTACATTCTTGTCTCAAACAAACAATTAATTTGAATCTAATTTGGTCCTTCTATTTCATGAATCCCACTGTCTTATTGTTCTGGAATCTGGTATAAGTACAAATGATGTTAGAATATGTACTTGTATGGAGTTGTATTGGTTAAGTATTCTAAGAATTTCAATGTGTTGGTCTATCATATATTTGATACCAGTTCCTTCTATAATATGATGTGCCTTCGGATAAGATATGACCACAGGACAGAGTGTTGAAATATTCTGATGCTGGACAATTTTGGAAACCCAAAGACTGAAATTGATGGAGGAAGAGTAGATCAAATTAAGGTAGAAGAAAGAGGAAAAATTCCTCAATGAACAATTGCGATGGGAGAGAAGAATTTCAGTGGGAAGGATTAAAAAGAAGAAGGTGGTAGATAATACTTTATCAAAACACATAACTTTCAATTTATCTAGACTCTAGAGTATAATAGAACACCAATTTGAAAGCATCCGTGTATCTGAATAGGAGAGCTTTCTTCATGGTTGATCATAGCTAGTAGTAACTTGCTTGGATTTACTTCACCTTGGAATTAAGCTACTGAAGATTCCTAGATTCTAAAGTAAATAGCTCCTGTGAAAACTAAACTTACCAAATGTATAGCTCCTGAAAGTTCATGTTAATGGTTTCAAAATATGTATTGTCAGTGATCTGGCATTGAACGGGGCACTCAAATTCAGCTGCAACAGAAAGCAGGTTGCACAATGATGATCAAGCAGCTACTTTCCAATTAGAGAAAACATGACTAGATGGTAAAGTCAACAAAGAAAGTAGCTGAATGCTTACTACATGAACCTAATAGCCTCAGCGACCCCCCCTTTTTTTTCTTATGCTCTTAAATTTATCCAACTTCCTTCTCTCTCACCCTCCATCTTTTTACCTTGAATATTGTTTCGAGTATTTTTCTTTTCTCTCGTCGCTTCCGTTACAATTCTAAGATTCTTCTCTTGAGCTCTGCTCAATCTGATTTGCAACAAACTCAGATCCTTTTCTCCTTTTCTCTTCCGTCTATACCTTATCATTCTCCTGCTTTATCCAATCCATCCACCTTCCGTGGAAAGTAGTGCTCCTCATCTGTAGGTTTTCAAGGCTATCACCTTTTTTAAATGAAGTTGATGTTGGTGGACATGCTACTCGATACACATAATAATTCCGGTTAGTAGGGAATAGATTTTGTGACCATTACTTCTCCATCAGCGTTGGGTCTGAACTGTTAATAGTAAAATCAGTATTCTAATTGTGCTAAATTTTACTCATTACTAAGAAATTTTAATATTATACTTTGGTTAGATGGATTCCGTTCATTGGCTTATTAGAGGTCATGGATTCCTTTTTACTCCTTTGCAGATTGGTGACAGATTTATATGCCGCAGGATGGTGCAAAAATTTTATGACAGAGCTCTTGCGTTTGGCCTTGTAGGTTATGCACAACTGTATGTCCACGGTACCCATTTTGATTGAGTTGTTATTAAAACTAAATACTGGTATTTAGTCTCTGAAAAATCTGAGAGGAAAAAAAACTAAAACTTCTTTCTTCCTTTCCCTTTTTTTCTTATGTAGTGGGAAGGGGGGTATTATTTGTATCAGAATAATCTGATTGACAGTGAATGTTTATGACTTGATGTGAAAATACTCTGAATGACCATTGCAGACATGAGCCTCGCTATTCTCGCCTTGCAAATTGGGAAGGCATAAGAACGGTTGGCTTCTTCTCCATGCTTCTATCTTCTTTTGTGTTATAGGCATCTGTGTAGTTGTGAGGATGATATATCAGCAGAGAAAATTAGTTTAAAACTTGTACCTACATGCTTCTAGAATAATCTCCTTAAGCTTGTGAGGCATTTACATTATGTCCTTCTCATTGTTTATAAATTTGTCCTTCTTCCAACTAATTGTTGTTTGTCCCTGTTGTGCTTCAATAGTCACGTTCTATTCGAGATTTTGACAATTATGCCACATGCCTTGTTGGGAAATTTGAGGTACTAATGTCGGGCATTTAATCTGTTTTCTCCGAGTCCTTTCTTTATTGAGTCACCATAGATATAATGTTACTTCCTCAGACTGTGGATACATACTATCGGCGTTGTAGTAGTTCTTCTTATATCGGAAAAGTGTCAGTTCCACTATTATGTGTGAGTGCTCTTGACGATCCAGTCTGTACCAGAGAAGCCATTCCTTGGGATGAATGCAGGTCAAGCTGCTCTTATTAAGCACGCCAGTGAATTACTCCACATCATTTTGAGTACATTATTTGATATTTTTCATCTTTTAACAGGGCAAATAAAAATGTTGTGTTGGCTACCACTCACCATGGAGGACATCTAGCATTCTTTGAGGGAATAACTGCAAATGGCGTGTGGTACTTCATACTTATTAGGACACAGGGATCTGTTATTTCAACAAATAATTATTTTCAGCTAGATGGCCCCTCGGTTTTTTTTTTTTTTTGAAACGAGATGGCCCCTCGTATTGATACTACTGTCACGTACTTAATCAATCACTTGCTTTTATAATTGTTGTCACATTAATATCTTCTTGGCTCTCACCAATTTCACTCTTTCAAAAGCTAAAGATGGACTGTGCCTTCGTTTGAACATGTTCCTTTTCCCTTTTTCTTTTATTTATTTACTCTTTTTTTTACAGGTGGGTGAGGGCCGTTGATGAATTTCTTAGTGTTCTACACTCAAGTCCGTATATGCACGTGCAAAAGAAGGTGCAACTTGTGTCCACTTTCCTAATGGGATTGATAGAAACAGTTTGAGAAAATTTTGGTCACAAAACATCAATGCAATTCAACAGATTACTGCTTCTATTTGATAATGTTTGTTTTTGGTTATTTAGATGGAGAAATCAGGCTTGCATTCATCCATCGAATCTTCGATAGATCAAGGTCCTTACGTAAATGTCTCAGCAGATGGAATGGTAGCTGCTGTAGGCAATGAAAAAACACGAAATAGCATGTTCGGAGACTTACCTGAGTCACGGAAAATGTATCATAATGTTGATAACGAAACAGTTCCCAATACAGAACAAGATGAGCAGCTCACAGCGGCCAAGTCTGATGCTCTGCCCACCATTGTTCTAACCTCGGAACAACCTACAAACATTCCGGATGTCAAAATTCCCAATATAACTGCTTCGGTCAACAGGTACTTAAACTGGCTTCCGCAATCGAGTAGAATATCAGTATGGTTGCTCGCTTATATTGCTATTGTAACAACATGGCCATTGGTAGGCTCGGCCATCGGTATCATTTTCAGAAAGAAGCATAAAAATGTCCCACCTGCAGCTCTGGCTAGAAGATGATTATTGTGCTGGTAAGGTTTGTTGTGTTTTATACATTGTATTATGTCATTATTTAGATTCTAAAATCACATTAACACGTACGAATTATATCTATATCAATTTACTTGATTGGCCAGTTGCATTTTGGCCTCATAGCATTGTTGTAAAATGCATAGAATGTGTCTTAGCTCTCAAGTTGTGGAGTTGATGAAGTTTTTCTTGGACGTACAACATGATGGATTATGGAGATGTATGAAGCTTTTCTTGAGAATTTGATCCCGAATCGAACAAATGAGTTTTGGTGTTTGAAGATTTTGTTTGCTTGAGGTTTTTGCATCTCTTAGAATGAAATTTTAAGTCGCCTTAAATTTTATGGACCATGTGAATGAAAAAAAAACAATTAGGAGGTGTGGTTTTTCTATTTTTTCTGAACTATTATAAATTTGGAGCTTGCGGGAAGGAGATGTAATTCGAACCCGCAGTTTTATTGATGTAACTATTGCTGTGGCCAAGAGACGTGACTTAGAGGTTGAGTTTTTCATTGAGATATAAAATTCAAAATGTGTTTCTTGTTAAGTAGCTTTATTTTTAAAAATCCAAGTCATATCCATCATTGAATGTGACAATATTTTCGTCAAGTTCTCTTTTAATGTTATATCCATACAAATTTGTAAGAAATTTATCATTCATCTTAATAAGTTTTGAATATGTTATGTCACAAACATTGAATTATTCAACTTAGATATCTCAATTTAATTTTTCAAATCCACTAAATGCAATTAGCAATTAAAATTAAACATATATTTAGATTAAAAAATAATGGGGCAAATTGCACAAATATCTGAACTTTAGTCATATTGCTTGCTTATACAATTTATCCGTTAATTACACAGACAACTCCTAAAGAATGTTAACAATCATTAACTATAATTAGTTTTAGAGTAAATAACGCCTATCTCCAAATAAGTTTATTCAATTACAGGCGGAGTCAACTTTTAAGTTTATTGATAAAGACCTCCCCTCCAGTTAGTTAATTTTTGAGTTTTTTGACAAAGATCTCTCCTGATCAATTGTTACATTTGATCAAATTTTACTAAGAGCAGGGGAGGTGTTTGTCAATAAACGATAAAGTTGACTTCGCTTGTAGTTAGCAAAACCTTAGGGGAGGTCGATGCAATTAGCGCTTAATTTTAACGGTTGGCTGGATGGAAAAATGAAAAAGTCACAAATGCCCCTAATAGTGAGGTATTCCCATTAATTTAAAACTAATCTCATTAATTACTTTAATTAATAAATAATCACATTAAATAATTAAAAATCATAATAAATATATACAATGAACTTACGGGTGGTGTAGTCGATAATATATCTCCTCCAATTTGTAGAGGGATCTCTCCCACATGTGGAGGAGATCTTTCGACTGATGAAGATACGACCAGTCGAATCTTCACTTACAACGAAGCCACCCTCCCGGTGGCATCATTTTTCATTTTTATTAATTTTTAATATTTGGATTATATATATATATATATATATTTGTTGTTTTTAATTGTGTTGACAACAATTTTTGTCCAAATTTTACTGTAAAACAAATTGATATTTTTACCACCGAGTTATATTGAGCCATGGTATAACATATATATTTTTTATTTGTTAATGTCATGTACAAAATGGCCCAATTACTCTATAATGCTAAGTCATAAAGTTAATCAATCGTTAATCAATGATTTTGAGGGGTTATTAATGTAATAAATGATTAAGTTGCAAACGTGTTCAATATGGTCAAGGTTTAGGGAATGCTTGTGCAATTTTTCCCAATAAAAAAAAAATTACAGGAGCTTCGCTAGTTTTGGACAAATTTATATATGAGGAGACATAACAGACAAACCTTGCATATATATATATATATAGATTGCAATATCATATATACCATTAAAGAATTTTTTTTTGCAAACCTGGCCGAGCTAATATCTCATCAGAGAACCCATATATGAATCTTACATTGGAAAGTTACGATAAGGACAATGGTCTATGACCTAATAAACTAGTGTTTGGTTGTAAGGCCATTAATAATAATATAATATACTATTTTTCACTAATACGAAAAAAGAAAAATATCCAACAAATATGCAAACTAATAGCATTATCCTCCACCATATTTTACTTGCTAAAATTAACATATATAACTTTATTATATATACCCACATCATCATCATCCTCATAGCCTTACTTTTCTTTTCTCATTTTATTCATTGTTTTCAACCAATTATAAGTTAATGTTGAGTTACGTAACTTTATTCACTACACATCTGATCAAATGGGCATGGAGCTTCTTGATTCGTTCCTCACCGTCTGATCATCATGATCATGATGAGGAGGAGGATGGTGATCATCTAATAAGTACTATAATAAACTTGCAGAAGTTGGAGCCAGGTCAAGGGTCCCAAGTTGAGGTTGAAGCTATAGATTGTGCTGTGTGCCTGTGCGACACTCAAGAAGAAGAAGAAGAGATTAGAGAGCTGAAATGTGGTCATCTCTTTCATAGGGTTTGCTTGGATATGTGGCTTGCGAACAAGCATGCCACTTGTCCACTTTGCCGCGGTCCAGTAGCTCCCCCTCGGTTGGTCACCGAGCTTGGAGAGGAAGTGCTTTCCTTCAACTGCTTCTCTTCTTCTTCTTCAAGCTCTAGAGAGCGTGATAGATGGTGGCTACGCTAAATTATATACGATGTATCAAATTAGCAAATGATCATGATATCTTGTAATACTTCAATAATGATTAAAAAATAATAATAATAATTCCTTTTATGATAAATTGTGCCATATATTATTAACTTGCCATCTAATTTAATTTTTCTCATATAATTAAAGATGAGTTGAGGTTGTAGATTATGCAGTGCAATTCAATCTTCTTGTCCAAATTAAATGTGCCAACTTTAGTTTACAGTGGCTGGTGAAAATCATGCATGCTAGCATTTACTATTCAAGATCTCCCTTAGTAAATGCTCACCAAAGTAGAGATATTCTATTGATGCATTCTTCAATTAAACATAATTAATTAAGACAATTTTACATTAATAATTGTTTTTGACATGTTTTGCAAGAACACATTAAACTAATCTTAATTTTCAGTCAACTGGCAGTAAATTCTTTGTTAAGGTACCAAAGATCAACACGTGTTTCATTTGAGCTATTAATATTCAAATATTGGTAAATATTGTCTCATTATTGCTCATAAAAGCGTAATTGTATAGATAAATATCTTTCTGTATTGGGAATAGATAGATTTTAATATAGAAATAGATATCCGAACCGTACTAATAGGATTTAATCTCGGTAGATTCTAGTAACCCTATTAAAAAAAATATCTTTCTTAAGGTGTACTTTAAAGGTATAAAATCTTTAAAAGTGGAGAAAAATAATATGGGTTCAAGTAATAAATAAAAGGGAGAAAAATTAAAATATTTTTATTGTTATCTAATCTACTTGACCATGAAATCTAGAATTCATTTTTCTTGAGCAAAATAAATATAAATATATCGTTTCAAAAAGAAAATATAAATATAAATATATGTTTTGAGTGTTTATTATTTTTTATGGGCCAGATCGTAGCCTACAGCTCAATTTACAAAGAATTCCAGTCGCTTTAAAAAGAGTAAAAGTGAGACAAAAATGTCACACACTGTTAATGTTGAACCCTCAGTTATCCGAAATTGCTTCTTGTTATTATAAGAGTAGATATTTAAATGGCAGTAGTCCCGAAAATTTCTGACTTATTCGGTATTAGATTTAAAAAAAAAATCATTCAAACAAAATTTATATTGCTAAAATATCCAATGACATTACTAAAATAGAACTTAACAATCTATTTTCTTAGAATTTAACTACTATATAGAATATGTATAATTATAGGATAGTTATGAGAGTAATCAATCTTCTTTTAGATTTTCTTTTTCATTTTCAAAATTTTAATTTTTTTTGGATCATTGGATTAGAATCCAATGACTAGTAAACACCTCAGTAGCTATACAGGACAATGACTACACTATATTTATGAGAAAATTGGTTCATTTTCTTCTGTTTTAGAAATACAATGTAAATCTATGGTTTTATTTGTTTTTTAAATAATAAGTTCTTTGTTTAGTACAAATTTACTTGTATTTACAAAGGGTTTTGATAATTTTATTTAAATTTGGAATCAAAGATCAGTACATAATATGTTTTTATAATTCAACACAGAAGAACAAAAAAAAAATGTTGGTAATCAATTTCTCCTTTTAGTGTTGGTACCGTGTTCTTCAAGTTTTGTAACTTTGTTTTTTCTCAATTTGATTTGCTTCGATTCTGACTCTCGTAATTTGTTTGTTGCTTGTTTGCATCGCTAAATGGATTTAGGTTTATTTTTATTTTCTTTTTAATGTTAGATTTTGACTCGTATTCTTGAAATGCACATTTATAATTAACTGATACAAAAATATATATTAAATGGTGTCCGATTGAGATTATTTAAAAATCGGTGAAAAGAAGAGATCCAGACGAAGACAATGTCGCAACCTTGAGCTGGAACAGAAGGCTAGACGCGCCCTCATGCACCGTCGGAAGGTACCGGTCCTGCAGGCCTGAAACAACGCAACTTCACGGCAGTAAGTGGGGCGATTTAGGTCGTGTGACTTGTGGGTCCCGCCGTAGCGAGGCTGTGATTTGGTTGTTTTAGAAAGTGTTTTGTTTTAGAAATTCTTAGGTTTATGAGATCTGGTTGGTTTAGGAAGTGTCTTGTTTCGAAACTTCCTATTCCTAGTAGGTTTTTAAGAATCTAGTTGAGGAAGTGCCTTGTTTTGGAACTTTCCATTCCTAATATGATTATGATTACTTTGGGACCAAGAATATTAAACCTATAAATAGGAGGGTTATTCATTGGTTAGATTCAACTAGAGAAGCCAGGAAAACACTAGAGAGAGAACTCAGTTATGTGACTCAGGGAATATCCGAGGAAGACCTGGGGGATATTTGGGGGTTAAGGAATATCTGAGAGAAACTGAGAGAGCTGTGAGCTTGAACGCACTGGTTGTAATTGGGGGTTGAGGTTAGAGAAATAATATTGAGTATATATTTGTAACAATTTTCTATATAATAATATTTTTTTCTTGTCGTTCTGAAGGTCATGGTTTTTTTCCCTGTTGTAGGTTTCCATGTATCCTATGTTGTGTGATTGAATTGTGTTTCTTTCATCTTATTTTTCTGTTTAGATATTGTGTGTTCTTGTTATAGATATTAGGCAGTGTTTCCACATTAACATTTTCCCCAACAACTGGTAATATAGGTTGTTTAGGGTCCAACAACTGGTATTAGAGCTTTGGTTGCCTAGTATCGGTTTAGGAAAACAAATATTTCTAGGAGTTGTTTCAAATTCAATATTGAAAAATTGATGAGAAGATAAAATTTGGCTCGTGACAAGTACAAGTCATGGGTGTTGTGATCCAATCTGGGTTACACAAGGCATTGAAGGACAAACCAACTCGTGAAAGCTTGACAACTCTAGTAAGAGTGTGGAGCAAGTCGGCAAAGGACTCGAAAGTATTGCAAGCAGTTTGTCTTTCATCGGATATTGTAATGGAGGACATGTATATCCTTATAGGAGGGAATTAAACCTTCAAGTTGTCATGGAACAGGATGTGTTGCTGCTAGCGGATCCACAAGTTTGCACATGTGCATTGGTTAGATAATAATGCAGGATGTGCGGTGGGAAGGATGTTAAGAGTTGAGAACTGTCGATAAATCTAACGTGGGGGTTGCACTATATTTTTCAGCAGGTTTATTCAATGTGTTGTTGGAAGAAATCTTAGGACGGATTGTTCCTAAGTGATTGTACTTAATCGTGGGATATGGTGATTCTTGGTATTGAGAGTCATGACTATCGGAGAATAGACGAAAGTTATTTCACGAAATTCTGGCCAAGGGTGGTTTATTGGGTTTTGGCTCGTATACTTGAAATGTATACTCGTAATCAACTGATGTGAAGTTATAGCAAATGGTGTCTGGTGAAGGTGATTTAAAAACCAGTGGAAATAAGAGATCTAAAAGAAGACAATAGTGCAAACAACGCTAAAAAAGGAGGTTGGACTCGCCGTCACGGTAGTCAGAATGGGCCAGTTCTGCAGGTCTAGAACAGTGCGATTTCGCGGCAGTGACTGGCGCGATCTGTAGGTCGCACCGTAGGTCACAAAGCTACAATTTGGCTGCTTAGGAAGTGTCTTGTTTCGAGATTTCCTAGGTTTATGAGGTCTGGTTGGTTGAAAGTATCTTGTTTCGAAACTTCCTATTCCTAGTATAATTCTGATTATCTTGAGACCAAGAGTACTAAACCTATAAATATGAGGGTTATTCTTTGATTGGATGCAACTAGAGAATCCAGGAAAACACAAGAGAGAGCTTGGTTGTGTGACTCAGGGAATATTCAGAGAGACCCGGAAATATCCGGGGCCAGGGAATATCTGGGAGATACTGAGAGAGCTGTGAACTTAAACGCATTAGTTGTAATTGGGGGTTGAGGTTAGAGAAAGAATATTGAGTGTGTAGTTATAACAATTTTCTACATAGTAATATTTTTCTCTTATCGTCATAACGGTCGTGGTTTTTTTTCCTGTTTTTGATTTCCACGTAAATCTTGTGTTGTGTGATTGAACTGTGCTCCTTTCATCTTATTCTTCTGTTTAAATATTATTTGTTCTTATGGTGAATATTAGATAACGCTTTCACATTAACATTCTTCTCAACAACTGGTAATTGAGATTGCTTGGGGTCCAACACTTAATTCAATGTTAATCTAGGGTTTTTCTTTAATAATTTTCTTTTTGTTAGTAAAAACCTACTTCTGTTAGTAATAAAATGTGTGATTTAGGTTTTCAGATTTTGTGTAAATACGAACTCAGTAATTAACAAATGAAATATATTTTGTGATTGATCCCACAGAAGAATAAATTCTCCTTTTAAGTTTCCTTACTTTTTTTCTTTTTTTTTGAAATTGGAAATCTCTTCTATTATAATGTTGAAATTCATGGTACTTATGAGTTAAAAATTGAAAGCTATAAGTAATTTGTTCGTTTGTTCGTTTGTTGAAATGGTAGCAGAGTAATAGAGCTAGAGCAAAAAATGGATTTTATTGGAGAAAAAAACAATTGTTTAAAGATGTTCATACGCCAATGGGGTATAGGTTTGATCCTACTAAAGTGGAGTTGGTTATTGACTATTTGAAGAACAAAATACATGGCCAACCACTTCCCTTATGATTGCATTGCAAATTATCATTTATGCTTTCTTAGATATTGCAAATGTTGATTAATTCACATGCATGTTTGGTGATAAAAATTGCATCAAACTTGTCTGTGTATCTGATATATGTTAGAAAGTCTTACATTATTAATTGTGATCTTTTCTAATATCCTAAGTTTTTGGGTCAGTTGATTACTAACATAGTATCAGAGTTTTGGTTTGACCCATATGTCTATAGGTCCGAGTCTCCTCATTTGCATCTATAATTTTAAACAAAAAAACTCAGTCAATGCGTAAAATTAAATGACAAATACTAACTAAATTCTATCAAATAATTTTAGTCTATTTTCCTTCTTTTACTTATCTACTCAGAAGAACAAGATTTTTTAATTTTATTTTTTTGGGTTTCTACAACCAAACCGATCTATACATAATATAGCTGGAGAAGCTGAGGCTACTTTGTTATCTGTTATACAAGGAGCTGCAGCTTCTCATTGTCCAGCTCATCAGAGTCTTCATGCTTCGATCGAAAGAAGTAATGCTCTGCAGTCAGTCTTTACTTGGTCTAAGCAATCAGGTCATTACCAATGGCTGATCAAACCATCTCATTTTAGAAAGAAAGAACCAACGGCTGAACCAATAGCTTGAAATAGAAAGAACCAAAAATAGTTCATTACATTTGTTAATAATGAAAATCTTACATCCAAGACAGTTGACTGGTATGATTATAATTAACTAACGTGGTATTTATTTTATTGGTCACCGGAAATCATATTTAATACATTAAAAAAAGAATAAGGATATCAAAGCTATCAAAGGGTCCACATTATTGTTTCTTCCCCTTCAAGTAAGTTCTTCTACGAAGCTCATCAACTTGGAAACCACAGCCAAGGATTAGAATCGAACCTGGCCTAGTCAGCCCGCTAGCTGCCAAGATCAGTTATTAATTACAAAATGAGACCAAATGCATGTAAATGAATCTTCATACGGATGGGGCCCATTGTTTGTTTTTCCCGTAACTATTTCAGGCTATATCCATGTCAGTAAAATAATACAAAAGTGGTGATCTGAAAGGAAATAAAGACCAGCATGAACCAAACAGAGATTGACACCTGGATGAAAAAGGCTGTCTGGTCCGACTGAATGGGAATTGTCATCCCAAGTGGCGGTACCTATCCTTGGTGTCATGATCTGACAAAAGTTGAGCATGTGATTGATTAAATGACAAACAATTTCATCAGCTTTACAGGTGTAATCAATCCGGAGGAGACAACTATCCAAATTCTGGAAGGTTACCTAGCCTATAAATACTCAGCTCTACGGCCCTACCTAAGAGCTCAATGTTGACAACTTTTAGCTATTTTATTCTAAGTATTATTTTTCGCCTAAATACAAATACTTAAGCTGTTTTCTGAATTACATTGCCAATATGTGCTTGACTTGGGCTTCAGGGCACGATCGCGGGCATCATTGCTGACCCCATTGTTCAACTTATTGTATAGAAATATTTCAGCTTAGTGAGGAGGGAGAGTACAACTTATTACCACACACCCATTTTCCTTTGCTATTAGCTTATAGTTGTGACTTCCATATTTTTGCTTCGTTTCAACTTGTTTAAATCAATTTAGACGAAGCTAGGCACCTTGTTTATTTCCGGAATTTGGCATAAACAACATTAAATAAAAAATCATCTTCAATTTAGGTGCAAAATACATACTGATGCATAGAGCAGCGTATCACAAGCTGTTACACTGGTCAAGCTATATGTCAACCGTTGATGAAATCAGCTGGTTCAATGGAAGCTGATCTTCATCAATCGGGTTTAAGAAGCTCAGATAAGTTGACTTGGCAAAGCAGAGGAGATGACAGAGGGAAATGCACCAGGTTGCTGACTTGGCAAAGCTGACCTGGACAACTGTTGAGCGGCATGCATTTTGTGTGTGTTCAAGCTCATTGAGCTCATATCAAACACTTGATATTTCTTCTTAGTTTTACACAATAAACATCAGCAGCAGGAAATATTAACTGGTTTGGGCCAGAAAAAAATAAATAGATAAAAGCATCAACAAAAAGACTCCCATGCATTTTTTAAGTAGCAACACTAAAGTAATTATCTACTCTTAAAACTTTAAAACATATGTAATTACTATCTAATAAAACAAATGGTAATATAACAAAAAAACAAATAGAACTTGGTTGTAATGAACGATAACGACCATGTATCATGATGAGTGATAATGATCATATATCATAAGATTATTCAAAATTTATTTGAGATAAAAAAATTATTAAAGTAATTAATAAAATCTAGTTATAGAAAAAAGAAGATTCATGATATAGGAAGCAATTAGAAGTAGCAGCTGGGATGCCTGAATAATATTGTAGTAGGCAACATATGCAAGTGTTTTATATATGAGTAGTTCTGTGTGGATGTGGAAGTAGTGTAAGCCTAATATGAGTAAGAAGAGCCTGTCAAGTAGCCAAAAAATGATTTGCCTGAAAGTTAAACCTCCACAATAGTTCCATGTGTATTGAAATCACACTTGAAGTTTAACTCTTGTTGTATCTAATTGCAGGCAAGTCATTCTTGACTACCTAAAAAGACTCTTCCTCTTCATCTTAAGCTACTCTTCCTCTTCTTGTTTTTTTTCCATTATACTTTTGTTTACCTTTTATATGATTCATATATTTGGCTATTACAGCCAAGACTTGGCATGTTCTTGATAGGTCATGCATTTTCAGACACTTAATCACATGTTTTTTTTATTTTTTATTTTTGAATTCAGACAACAAAGTGCAATCTGTGGACAAATCGAGACACTGCTGACTTGACAGTCGAGTCAACTTTGATTTGACCATCGAGACAATGTTGGTATCGGGTCGATTATGACTCTTCGACGATGCTGACAAATTGTAGGTATATGATTGGATGTGGAAGGGATAATGAAATTAAGTGCTTTCATGGAATGTTCTTTTCCATGCCTTCCTTTCCTTTAATACAAAGGAGTAGATGATTCTATTCTTATCTATGTTTATGCATACCTTGTGATTTGTCATGGTCGATGAGATGTTGTCCTCTTGATGTAAAAACTTGAGTGGGTGAGACCCATGTGTACGCTCCACCTGCTAATAGCATAACTGGATAGTTGTCACATGCTGTAATGTTATTGGTGCATCCGAACAAGAATTTTTCATTCTCTTAACGTGGTGATGAGATCAAACTGTTAGAGATTGTCACATTTGTTGCGATTAGAAACAGTCGTATTGATTATTATTATTTTTTTTTTGGAAAAAAGTTAAGTGGGGAGGGACCAAATAATTTAATGTAGAAAAAATTAAAAAGGAAAAGTAAATTTCATAATATTCATTAGATTTAGTTTTCGAAATTATTAATTTGTCAAAGACACTTGCCTTGGTGGTTGGAGTCTCACAAACTATTTCAAGTCATGAATCTTAGTATTGTAAATATTATCTTACAATTGCCCATAAAAACGTAATTAGTGCAGATAGACCTCTTCCTGAGTTGGGAGTAAACGGCTTCTGATATGAAAGTAGATGTCTACACTGTACTAGTAGGATTTAATCTCAATAGGTTCCAATAGTACTCTAATCTGCAAGGTGTCAAATATATATATATATATATATATATATATATATATATATATATATATATATATATATATATATATATATATATATATATATATATATACACACACACATAACATCATCATGATAGTATTCTGAAACCAAAATAGTTTAGTTAATTTATTTTAAAAAAAAAGCGAATTCTACTTTACAGTATAATATTATAATGATCATTTCAATCTTTAGTGTATGTTTGAAAGAGCTTTTCTACTGATCAAAAGAGTTTTTTAAATTTCACAAGTTCTTTTTAGTTTTTTTTTTCTTTAGTTACCACTTTAGTAGAATTTTTGGACTATTAAAAAAAGTTGTTTTACGTTTAATAAAACAACTTCAATAATATAAGATTTGAAATTGATGTCTAATAAAAAAAAAAGTAATATAACAAAAAAATAAAATAAAATAACCTCTTTTTAATTGATGATAATGACCATGTAGCATGATATAGAAACCAATTAGAAGTAGCTGGGATGCCTGAATAATATTGTATTAGGCAACATATGCAAGTGTTTTATAAATCGAGTAATTTTTTGTGGAAGTAGTGTAAGCCAAAAATGAATAAGAAGAGCCTTTCAAGTAGCCAAAAATGATTTGCCTGAAAGTTAAACCTCCACAATGGTTCCATGTGCATTGAAACCACACTTGAAATTTGACTCTTGTTGTATCTAATTGCAGGCAAGTCATCCTTGGCTACCTAAAAAGACTCTTTCTCTTCTTCTTAGGCTACTCTTCCTCTCAAAATTTCATACTTATGATTGGATATTGTTAGTGTCCTCAACTCAATATATTTATAGACGTGAATGTTAGTAATCTATATCAGATACAGATCGGCAAAATATTTGGTTGCTATATATACATTAAGCCTCATAAATGGCTTAAGTTTATCTTTCCTTTCTGGTTTTGTTTACCTTTTATATGGTTGATATATTTAGCTATTACAGGCTTAAAGCCAAGCTTTGCAGTATTCTTTATAGGTCATGCATGATGTCATCAAATATTGAAAGCAAAATATTTGGTTACTGAAGAAGCTTTTGCAATAATGATAAGGATGTCGTTCATTCGAATAACAATAATGTTGTCATGTTGGGCCAAATAATGTTGTGAATAATATATTTATGCTTTGTTAGGTATTGCATTAAATGTTGATTCACATGCATGTTTGGTTGTCAAAATTGCAGCAAACTTCTCTGTATCTGATATACAGGTTTTGCATTATATTACATATAACGTCAGCTCATTGGATTTTGTCTGCAATTGTGGTGCATGTTAGTTTTGAAATTGTTCATGTCTGTGGTGCTTGTTGTGATGTCTACATTGCAAATACTGTTAATTTGGTGTCAAAACACAAAAGTCTTCTGCATCAGACTATGCGGGAACTCCTTTTTACTACTTGCATGGTTAATTATGTGTTAGAATTTTGTATTTCATTAATAATTTGCTGGTGATTTTAAGCGTTTGATCAAAGGTATGTGATACTTTTACACTGTCGGGCCAAATGGTAACCTTGTAAACAACAATAGGTATTATTCTGTGTCAATGGAAGAGTCCTCAAGCAGAAAGACTAGGGAGATGATGCTAAAGGAAAGGAAAAATTTTGAAGAATATAACAAGTTCTTTTCCTTATGCAAATTCTGTTTTGGGTTCTGATAAATTTATGTTACCTGCTGAAATTGTATATAGAATTTTTTTTTTCTAAGCAAAGTTAACCCAATTACTGCTTTAAAATGCTTCAAAAAAAAGTTATTTGTTTCTGTTTGGAACTTCTGATGCAATCTATGCGTTTCATAAAATTTCACGTTGGAGATAGGAGATTACTTGGATGACAAGATACCATATGGAATTAGATTGTTCATGTGATTTCATAGGCACAATCTATCTGGAATCTTCAAATTGTACAACTTGAATGCATTGCTTGTTGCTTTAACATACACAAAATCAGACCTTGTTTAATCAGCTATATATACAATTTCTTTCAATATTTTGAGGGATTAAAAACCTGCTTGCAAATTTGAGGTGATCAAGTCTTACTATAACCCAATAATAAGCTTGACAGATAATACCATGTGTTGATAATTAATCGAATATAGGCACAAATATTGACATGGTAAGACCCGTCAACCCTTCCCATTGAAGACTTTTCCAACTAAACAAGGTTGACTGTTGAAAAATTAGAGGACTTATAGGAGTAGAAAACTTCAAATTACCTTATATTGAAGTTCAATATTTCAGTAATTAGCAGTGTCATGTCAAATATAATCCTTGGAAGAAAGACAAGGTTAACTAATTGGAGATAATAAAAATTCCTTGTATTAATGAATCTTGAGATTTAGGTTATTTTAGAAAATGAAAAATATACATAATCAAATATTTTAAAGCAAGCATAACATGACTAAAAATGAATCAGTTTGAGAAATTTGAAGGCTTTTTGTTTCTGTCTATAGCTATTTAGTTACACTACTATAACACACAAATTCCATAAGATGACCACCATAACTGTCTTCTCCATTATTTTAGAGTTACGGAGTAAAACATATGCCGTACACAACATCTATTACACAACCATTTGTGGATTTGTCTTAAGAAGAACTTCAAGAAGCTTGTTCTCTGAAAAAAATATCAATGGTGTATCCTATTGTATGGTTCCATCAAATTTATACGCTTGAATATTTGATAGGGTTAAAAGTGTAATAACTTTTCACAATAAGAACAGGCCACTGATACCTCAACGGTTACTCTGAAACTACCATGAACATCTGCATCCTGAAAAGATCAGGAACTGCATAGTTTAGTAGAGAAACCGACAAGATCGCACTGCTGGATTTCAATTAGCTAGCATTCGTATGTTACCAATGGCTTTGAGTAAACCAAGCAAGAATTAGACAGCTTACATGCAACGACAAAGGTTAGACAGCAATGTCAAACGGTACATCCTAGCAAAATTTAATCAATAAAGATACTGAAAACATTTCAACAAAGACTCTTCCTCTTCATCTGAGGCTACTCTTCCTCGAAAATTTCATACTTCTTATTGGATGTTGTTACTGTCTTCAACTCAATATATTTATAGATGTCTGTAGTGGCAAAAAATTGTTAGTGGGTTGGCCCAAGAAACAAATCAATAAATCAGACCCAAAAAGAAAAAACTCAATACGAGAAATATTTAAAATAAAAAGACAGTCTATGAAACCTAAAAAAGATAAAGCCCAATAAAACAAAGGCCACGTGGTGGTAGGACACTCACATGGTAGAACGGACCCGTGATTCGCGGGATACTACCTAAATACCATAAATGCATCATTTAAACTCTCATAAATGTGTAGATCCCTCCAACGGCTGCATTATTCGGATTTATGAAGAGTATCATAACAACAGTAGACCATTTCAAGCATAGTTATGAGAGTATCATAACGGTAGATCGAGTTATGAGGAGTATCATAATAGTAGGACGAGTTATGAAGAATATCACAATGGTAGATCACACTAATGATAGCCCTAGAGCTCGCTTTATTTATAAATAGACAGCCTCTTCACAGGCCAAAGGGTTGGGAATTGGACACAGAATATTATCTATACTCTCTCAATCTCATCATCATATTCTCACATTCTTATTCTCAAAACTTAAGTTCTTCTCTGACGACCTCCGTAGGTTTACCGTCACGTGCTTCGGCCATACATTATTTCGACCATATATCCAAGATCACCGATCACACTTCACCATGAAGTCCTTATAGGGAGAAATTGCTATCTATTTATTATTCATTCACAGTGTTTTCTATTTTATTTGGTTAGTATTCTTTATATTATTCTAATTTGAGCTACGGAGTGTCCTTGGCCGGCACCACCCCAGTGTCATGAACATTTTGACTCTCTTGAATTGTTAGTTGTGCAGGTTATAGTGTCTTTTCCGCTACCCTACGCGAATTAGGATCTACAATTTGGCGCCCACCGTGGGGCACGACAATCTTCGAACAAGCATAGCTAACAATCTACCACAAACGACATGGCAGACGACTCAAATCACAGTGCTATGGAAGCCCAACTCCAAGCACTAATGGCCCAGATGAACGAAAACTCTCAAAGGCTCTCAGCCTTGGAAGCGGAGAACCAAGCCATGAGAGTTGAGAACCAAGAACTCCAAAGTAGGATGCAAGCATTCTCCACATTCAACGTCGTCCTACCAAGGTCCATTCGAACGTCCGACCAAGTAGTGAATGCAAAGCGCAACTACCAACTACTCTACCTAACAATGGAGGTCAACCCCAAATAGGCAGAAAACATGCTAACATAAGCAATGAAGGAGTGTTCGACAGTAGAACGTAACAAGCAGTAGCACCAATGTCGAACGCAGCTGGCGGTCTACATGGAGGCACGACCGCTCCACATTTGCAAATACCTCCATTAGCGATGGGTGGAACATCTCACCGTAGCCCGCTGTTACCCGTGACACTCGTGACACCTTTAACGTCGACTCCACGTAATGTAGAATTGGTAAATCCTAACCCTCTTGCCTCTAACTTAGATGTAGCACGCAGGTTTACAGAGATGGAGGCGCTGATACAATGCATTCTCGGAATGCCATCTCCCATCAAGAAGAGTGCAATAAACAGCTTCACAAATTCTCCATTTGTGGATGCAATTGCGTTGGTAGAAATGCCGAGAAAGTTTAATTTTCCCAACATGAAGTCGTATAATGGAACGACAGACCCGAATGATTACATCGCCCAATACAGACAGAGGATGTTCATTACTGTCATTCCACGTGACCTTAGAGAAGCATGCATGTGCAAAGGCTTCGGTTCAAGTCTCGTAGGACCAACACTCCAGTGGTACACGAACTTGCCCAACAACTCGATCAACTCCTTTGCACAGCTGACAATACAATCGTCGAACAATTCGCCAGCAGCAGAAAACTAGATAAGCAATCTGATCACCTATACGCTATTAGTCAAAGGGGAGGAGAGCGACTCTGAGACTACGTTCGCCGGTTCAACAAGGAGAAAGTATCAATCTCATGTTGCAACCAAGCGACAGCAATATCAGCATTCAAGATCTACAACGTCAATCTTAGAAATCTTCATCGGATGCAGATCGGAAAAAAATTTCGTTTCTATATATAAATTCTGCCTTATTAATATCTTAGTTTTATTTTCCATTATAGTTTTGTTTACCTTTTATATGATTGATATATTTGGCTATTACACCCAAGATTTGCTCTGTTCTTTAAAGGTCATGTGTGATGTCATTAGATATCGAAAGGCAAATAATTGTTGACTTTCTTTTCTCACTCTATAATATAGACCAACCTTCACCTAAACTCACGTACCCTAAAAAGAATTAGATAAAAATAATTATTTCGTCTAAATAGGACGAGTGATGATGTTATAATGAGATAAATAAAGTATGGTTGGAAAAAACTAGTGATATTATCATAATGAGATAAATGACTAATACAAAGAGGACAAATATTTATAATATCACTAATTTTGTTAATCAACATGTAACATCCCTAATTTCGAATAATTAATTTTGAATATGTGGATATAAAAAAAAATTTATGATTAGAGGGGTGTAAAACGTAATTAAAAGTTTTCAGATGGACCAAAAGCGGTCCAGAAAGATTGCATGAAGTGAAGGAAACAGTGGACAGTGAGTACCGCGACCAGAGATCGCGATGAGCTGCTTGCGGTGAAAAAAATAGATTTTTTGGCAGTGAGCACCGCGACCAGTCACTACGACCACAGATCGCGCTGACTAGCTCGCGGTAAAAAAGATCAAATTCGGGCAGTGAGTAACGCGACCACCAGCGCGACCATGGTACCGCGATGGGTGATCGCGATGAAAGCGGTGGAAGTCTTTCAGTGAGTACCGCGACCAGGTGGCGCGATCACAGGTCTCGATGACGGTCGCGATGACCGAATTTGTATAGAAAAAGAAAGTTTCTCGAGGAAGCCAACAAAACAGAAAAGAGAGAATACCGTGAAAGAAGGAAAAAGAGAGAAAAGAAGGAAAGAAAAAGAGAGAAAAAGAAGAAGAGGAGGAGAAGAAGAAGAGGAAGAAGAGGAAGAATGAGGAGAAGAAGAAGAAGAAGAAGAGGAAGAATGAGGAGAAGAAGAAGAAGAAGAAGAAGAAGAAGAGAAGAGAAGGAAGAAGAGAAGAAAAAGGAAAATAAGGAAAGAGAAAGGAAGAGAAGGGAAAAGAAAAAGGAAAAAGAGAAAAAGAAAATCCAGAAGGAAAAAGTGTAGGAACGGTATCCAGGTTGGTGTACACCTATTTTCGACATTTTTATGTGTTTTAATTTGAATTTGAGATTTTGGATAATTTCGTAAATATATGTTTTTATTGTTTTTCTATTGAATAATTTTGAGTGAATCGTATCTATCGTATTTGGATTGTTGATTATGTGGAAATCAAACAAATCGTTGAATGATTTTTATGAAATTATATATATATATATATATATATATATATATATATTGTCCGCATATTGATCAAGTTTTTATTTTAGTTACGTTTAAATTTGATTTGTGAATCGTTATGTGAAATATTGTATCGAAGCGGCCTCAGGATACGTAGACATAGAAATAAATATCGGAGGTTGGTATACCAGCTGGGTTCAGTGAGCAGTACTGCACCGACATTGATATTGATATTGATGATTGATTATGTAACTCCTCATGGATTCATCCAGGGGTAGGGAGACACGTACCTCCTCACGGATTCGTCCTGTGGTAGGGAGACACGTACCTTCTTAAGGATTCGTTCCTGGGATAGGAAGATATGTACCTCTCTAGGGTCCGAACCCTCGGTCCTAGGGTAGGGAGATACGTACCATTCTTAGGATTCGTCCTAGGGTGGGAGTTATGTTCGACAGACAGCCACTGTGGTCGAACGACCCATATTCCAGTCCTGGTTTATGTTGAGTATTCCAGAGGGCCGGAATTGAAGTGAATTGAATAATATATTTATAAGTGAAATTAGAAATTGATTTTATTTATATGTTTATTTTAGTAAGTGAAATTGATTGTAAAAGAAAGTGAGAATTTCATTTAGTACGAATTATTAAATTGATTTAGTTGTTTTTATTACATTGATTTCATATGATTTAAATTCATAATTGAATTGAATATGGTATTGTTTTATTTAAGTACATTGAGATTTATAGTATGCCAATTATATTTTGATTTTTATAAATGAGTTTAGTGTACACCCACTAAGCTATATGCTTAGCACGTCGATTTTTACCCCGCGTAGGTTACAGGGATACTGAAGAGGCCAAAGATTGAAGAGAGAGTTGCTGACAGAGAGCCAGAGTCACTACATTTGGGTAGATATATAAATATATTGTTGTATAATATGTGTAGATTGCATGCATCTACAGAGATTTGTAATTGTGGTTTATATTTGTCTTTTGTAATTAAATTTATGATTTCTGTTTTTTATTTTTAAAGGTTGTGTAAATATTGAATTATGAATTCTAATTTATGTTATTTTATTTTAAACTGTTGGAAAGTCGCACTAAACGGTAGAGTGCGCATTTGATTGAAAGTGATATTTGAAGTGTTGTTATGAATTTTATTTGATTTGAGTTTTGTGGAAAACAGGTTTTGGGAAATCAGAAAAATAGAGGAAACTCTACCGAAATTTTTGAAAAGAAAAGTTCGATGGGCTCACTAGCAAAATATTTTTAAATTACA
This sequence comes from Xanthoceras sorbifolium, assembly GCA_003430845.1. Classification (NCBI taxonomy): domain Eukaryota; kingdom Viridiplantae; phylum Streptophyta; class Magnoliopsida; order Sapindales; family Sapindaceae; genus Xanthoceras; species Xanthoceras sorbifolium. Next base: position 6,499,179 of record CM010617.1, on the reverse strand, counting down.
AATTTATAGGATTTTATATGGTTTCAGTTTATAAAAAGAAAAAAAAAAGTATTTGAAAAATCCGGTAACGCTCCCTGGGTCGATCCAGACGGATCGGGTCATGGGGTATTACACAACATTTAAAGAATAAATAGCCATGCATTTTGTGTGAATGTAACACACCAAAAGCATGACTATAACTGCCATCCAAATCAGCTGCCAGGTCAGCAAGTTGATGCTTCTTCCTCTGCTCTTGATGCAGTTTCCACTGATCACTTGAGCGTATTGATAGTGACTGAAGATGATCAACACCATTTGTATCAGCTGATGCAATCAAAGACTGATACAAAGCTAATCCAGCAACACACTTTGTGATGCCATGCACTGACTTGCTTCTGATAGATTTGTTAGGAATTATCACCAAATCCAAGTGCAGTGGGAACATAAATCTGTATGCAAACATACATAAGCCACAAAACACACACAAGCAATATAATTCAACGAAAAAGGATAAACAAGACACAAGACCTTTTATGTGGTTTGGAAAACTTTTCTACATCCATGGAGCTCACCTGCACTCAATCCATTATATCAAAAAGATTACAATCACTCTCTGTCTCTCTTCTTTCTCTCCCTAATTGCTTTGTATAGTCACCACATAACACTCAATTACATTAAGCTTATATATGATTAATTAGGGTTATGGTCGGGCTAAACTAGTTCTAGTTTGATTAGGAGAGAAAGACTTCCTAAAACAGCCCTCGAGAAAAAATCAGGAGTGGCATGCGATCTGTGGCATGACCGTTTGATCGTAACCTTGGTCACGCCGTTCACTAGCTAAAACTCCTAATGGCACTGGGGAATTATGGAGCAAGCCACTGGTCGCGCCACTTACTATCAAAGTCCTCATTTGCCCGTGCGACCTCCTTGTCACGTGAACTTGGTTGTGGCAGTGCCTACCCACTGTTGGTGATTTCTAATTCAGTTTTCACATCCCAACAAAATTTAGGTGTTACAAGATTAGCTTATGTGGAATGTGATTCAAAAGCTTCCATCTCATTTATATCCTTAAGAGAGGCAACATTGACTTAATGATCGAGGCTACATCTGAATAGCTAAAAACCGAAATATGTATCTTCTTTTTTATTGTATTGTTCCATGTTTTGATACAACTGGTAGTTTCCCATGCTAAGAATCACTTATCAAAAAAATTTGGCTTATAGAAATCCTATCTTATAATCTTAGATCCTATCAAAAGATTCACTAACTAATTTTTTTCAAGTACAAATCTCGAATCAGGATTAGTGTTTATGGCCACTGCCAAATCCTCATACTGGTATTTTCTGACTATGATGTTTGAACAGAATTGCTTTTTGCTTGTTCACATGATTTTAGTGCAGAATCTACAATGTTGGTCCTTCCAACTTATTTTCTTTATGAGGTTTGATGTGTGCATCCATTATGTGTAAGGTTAGCTCATACAAATATGTGTGGGAGATGTCGAGTCATGCTGAGTCGTTGGACTGGGTCTAATTCAGTTACTGGTTAAGAGTTGTTGCCGTTAAAAAAGAATCCACTTGGTAGTAGCGATATTTATGGTAGTTGCTTTCCCTATTTTATTATTTATCTTAGTGGTGGTTGCTTTCCCTATTTTCGTGTTTAGAGGTTGAGTTGTTAACCTTGCAAATTGTAATAGAAGCCTATATATTGGCTCCATAACATTTAATAAAGACTACGATATTTTATGCAAACAAAACCTCTTTTACCTCTATTCTTTTCTCAACTTTCTTCTTCTCTCTACATTCATTCTTATCAATTGGTATTAGAGACAAGTTTATCCATAGATACACGTGGGAAATTGAACGCTGAATTCTGCAATGAAGTTAATGAAATCCTCTCCAGCCACGAATCACTATTCGACCAAATCCTCACAGAAATACAAGTTTTACGCTAACAACCAACCTAGCTTACAATCAAAATAAGCCTCTTCGCTCCTACAAACACTTCTAGTAGCCAAAACCAAACCAACACTACCACAGACTGCACCGAGCATCACCTCAAATTATCCTTCCCAAATTTTAACGGAGATGATCCAACGAAATGGATATACAAGGTAGAGCAATATTTTGATTTCAAAAATATTACGCCTGAGCAGCAAGTCCGGCTAGCATTATTCAATCTAGAAGGGATCGCCCTATAAAGGCGTCAATGGTTAACTAAGTTTAAAGGATCACTTACTTGGGTGGAATTCACACGGGCCATCCTACAATGCTTTGTGCCAACCGATTACAAGGACTCCTCTAAAGCATTAACTCAATTGAAACAGGTTTCGAGTGTTAATGCTTATCAAAAAGCCTTTAAGAAGTTGTCACACGATGTCGACAAATTACCAAAAAACATTTTGGTAGGTTGTTTTATTACAAACATTAAAGATGAAATAAGCCTCGACGTCAAGATAAATCGGCCACGAACCTTAGCGGACACCATTAGAGTTGCTCGTTTGGTTGAAGAAAGGAACAGCTTGCAAAGAAAAGTGAGTATTTTCTATCGTTCCTCAATAGCTTCCATAGTTCAGTGATTTGCACCGAACAACTTAAGTTGTGTGTTAGGCCCGGCACCAATGCCCAAACAAAACAATAATTCAATAAATCCTCCAACTTCATTCAGGTGCCTCACAAATCAAGAAGCCAGAGAGCGATGCGAGAAAGGACTCTGTTATCGCTGTAATGAGAAATTTTTACTGGGGTCATCATTGTCAAAGAGACCAATTGTTCATGATTGCAGACTCCCCATCTGATTATCAGTCAGACATTAAAGAAGCTATGACCAAACCCGAAAACATTAAGTCCATGACCGAAATTTAATTTTATACTATGGCTGGAACCGAGCATCCACAAACAATTAGGGTGGTAGGAAAATTGAAAAAAAAAAGACGTCACTATATTAATCGATGGTGGGAGCACTCACAATTCATCGACAAAACTATCATCTCCAAGTTTGGGTTACAAGAGGTTCAAGACAAGAAGTTTCAGATGATGGTAGCGAATCACAAAAAGATAGAATGCGAAGGCTGATGCTTGGCTCAAACAATACTGATTTAAGGTCACGAAGTTACTGTCGATTTCTACATTCTTCCGGTTGCGGCATGTCAAGTGGTCTTAGAGGTACAATGACTTGCAACTTTAGGGCCTATTGAAACCGATTACAGAAATATGACCATGACCTTTAATATTGGAGGAACGAAGCACATGTTTCAGGGAATGGAACGCTCGGAATTGGAGGCTCTATCAAAGAACTATCACAATTGCAAAGCATCAGTTTGCTGTTACATATTGCCCTCACCGATCAACCAAAAGCCACCAGTGCCCACCCCGCTGAACTCTCAAGATCCTCACTAAGTTCCAACAAGTATTTGATCCACCGATAAACTTACCTCCACATTGCAAGTAAGATCATCGCATTCCCTTGCAACCAAGTAGCGAATCAGTCAGTCCAGACCATACAGGTACCTGTATTATCAAAAGGGTGAGATTGAGAAGAGCGTGAAGGAATGTTTGGACTCGGGCCTCATTCGTCCCAACAATAGTCCGTTTTCTTTACCGGTTCTATTGGTAAAAAATAAATGGGACATAGAGGTTCTGTGTAGACTATAGAGCCTTGAATATCATCATAATAAAGGATAATTTCCCTATTCCAGTTATCGAGGAACTCCAAGATGAACTACATGGTGTTAAGTATTTCTCTAAGCTTGATCTACGGTCGGGATACCATCAAATTAGCATAAACCAAAATGACATTTAGAAGACGGCGTTCCGCACACATGATGGACACTACGAGTTCCTAGTTATGCCCTTCGGGCTCACTAATGCAACCAACGACATTTCAGTGCCTCATGAGGGTTCTTAGGTTTTTGTTGGTTATTACCAGAAGTTCATAAGTGACTTTGGCAGTATTGTGGCTCCACAACCCGCCTGTTGAGCAAAGATGGATTTCAATAGGATTCTGAAGCCTCTCAAGCATTTAAAAAGCTTAAACAAGCATTTACCTCTCCTTCAGTACTGCATTTACCAGATTTTTCACAACAATTCGTGATCAAATGTGACACGTGCGGGATCGGAATTGGTGTAATTCTCATCCAGCAAAAGCAGCCGATTGCCTTCTTTAGTGAGGCTCTGAAAGGTTCATCATTGGCACTCTCCACTTATGAAAAGGAGATGCGATCATCAAAGTTATCCGAAAGTGTCGTCCGTATCTTCTTGGCAAACCCTTCACTATACGGACAGACCATCGTAGCCTCAAGTACATACTTGAACAGTGCATCACAACTCCAGCTCAGACTTGGTGGCTTCCTAAACATTTCGAATATGATTACATAATTGAATACAAAAAGGGACTTGACAACCAAGGAGCGGACGTACTATCACAAAAAGCCGAATTTCTTTTTTTTTAAGTCTTCTTACCTCAGGTGAATTGGTGGCAAGTATTGTAACAAGAAATGAGAACAATTCAAAGCGCCAGTACTTTCTGAGAGATGAAGTTTGGTTTAAAGATAATAATGTGTATTTGAATCCTACATCATCTCTTTTACCATCTATACTATCTGAGAGTCACTCTTCTTCTATTTGCAGACACTTTGGGTTCCATAAGACCTTAGCTCATGTTCATACCAGTTTCAGATGGCCAAAATTGCGTCAAGACGTGAAGGATTTAATTCAAAATTGCAATGTTTGTCAATGCAACAAAGCAGAGTGCACGAGTCCAGTTGGTCTTCTTCAACCTTTGGTCATTACGGATAAAATTGAGACTGATCTATCCATGGATTTTATGGAATGATTATCACCTTCATTCGGTCATACTGTGGTAATGGTGGTAATGGACCGGTTAAGCAAATATGCACATTTTGTGCCCTTAAAACATCCATTCATAGCATTATTAGTGGCCAATGCTTTTATAGCCAATATTGTCAAGCTTCATAGGATTCCTGCTTCCATTGTAAGCGATCGTGATAAGATATTTCTCAGTTCTTTTTGGAAAATATTATTACAATTACAGGGCACTCGACTTAAAAAATGAGTTTCAGTTATCACCCACAGATTGTTAGTCAAACCGAAGTGGTTAATAGGACCCTAGAACAGTACTTTTGATATCTCACTGGTGATCAACCTAGGAAGCGGATCGAGTGGTTGCCTTGGGCAGATATTAGTTACAATACTTCCATCCACTCATCAACCAAGACGTCACCATTCGAAGTTGTATATGGACTTCCCCCACCAAGTCTTCTTTCTTAGGTTTCTGGTACCATGCGTGTGCAGGCGATGATTACCTCCGTGACTATGACACTATTCTACGTGAATTGCTCCATCACTTTTTTCTTGCTCAAAATCAAATGAAAACTCAAGTATATCCCCACCGTCAAGAGGTTCATTTAATTATTAGTGATCATTTGTATTTAAAACTGCAACCGTATAGGCAGACTTCTGTGGCCTTTTACAACTCTATGAAATTGGCACCTCATTTCTTTGATCCTTATGAGGTTCTTGCAAAGGTAGGGCCAGTGTCTTATCGACTTGCTTTGCTAGTAGAGTTGCAAATTCATAATGTTTTCCATATAAGTCTCCTCAGGAAACAATTGGGATCGGTCATGCCAGCCTCTCTGGTTATTCCACTAGTGTCTGATACTTCAACAATCTTACCACAACCTGAGGCGGTGTTAGATCGCCGCATCATTCGTAAAAGCACTTACCGACCAAAGAGAGAAATTTTAATTAAGTGGAATGATGCTCTTAGCTTATACAAATATGCATGGGGGATTCTGAGTCATGCTGAGTCGTTGGACTGGGTCGAGTTCAGTTACTGGTCAAGAGCTGTTGCTGTTAAATAATAATCCAATTGGTTGTAATAGAAACCTATATATTGGCTCTGTAACATTCAATAAATACTACGATATTTTATGCAAACAAAACCTCTTCTACCTCTGTTCTTTTCTCAACTTTCTTCTTCTCTCTAAATTCATTCTTATCAATTTAATTTCTAGTTGAATGTTATAGACGGGAGAGAACTTGGTGCCTCTTCAATTGAAATCACCCAATCATTGGAGTAAATGTGATTGACTGCTCATATCCTGTGGAGTGATTTCAATGAAAAATGTGTAGTACATCGAATACTAATAAGAATACTTATTTCTCAAACTATAAATGTATGATTGGATGTGGAAGGGACAATGAAATTAAGTGCTTTCATGTAATGTGCTTTTCCATGCCCTCATTTCTGTTAATACATCACAGGACTAGATGATTCTATTCTTATCTATGCTTGTGTGCTTATGTTTACCTTGTGATTTTGTCATGGTAGATGAGATACAGTCCTCTTGATGTAAAAATTGAGTGAGTGAGACCCATATGTACGCTCCACCTACTAATAGCATGATTGTATATCATATGTGACTAGATAGTTGTCACGTTCTGTAATGCTATTGTTGTATCCAGACAAGTTTTTCTCATTCTCTTATAAACGTGGTGAGATCAAAATTTTAGAGGTTGTCACATTTGTTGCAATTAGAAACAGTTATATTGATTATTATTTTATTTTTTTAGAAAAAAGTTAAGTGGGGACGAACCAAATAATTTAATGTAAAACAAATTAAAAAGAAAAAGTAATATTGACGTGCGAATCTAGTCAACGTGGTAAATCGGTAAATACTTGATATTTGGAGGATCTGAGTAAAAAAAGATAATAAGAGAAAGATTTTTAAAGTGGTTCGGCTTTAAGGAATGCCTACATCCACCGTTTTTTTTGTATTAAGTCGAGCTTACTATGTGATTCTGCAGAGCTCGCTTATGCTTATGTTTTCTGAAAAAATTGGTAACCTTTGTAACAAGGGTATCCTGCCCCTTTTATAGTGTGAATGGGTGAGAATCATCCTATTTTACATGGAATCTAATTACATGTTTTAAGGGAAAAAATCTATCCCTTAATGGCCATGGTTTAATATAAATGTGATAGCTGATTGTGAGGAATTTAAGGTTGATTGGAAGTCTGATTAGTTGACCGAGAGTGATTCCTGTATTCTTGGGATCCTTCCTTAAATTGGGGTTTGTGCTGTTGTCCTACAATCTACGGGCTTCGTGGTCGGTGAGCTGCGAGCTATCTTCTTGGTGGACCATTGGCTTTGTGAGGTGCTGTACTTCGAGTCTTTTGTTGTTCCCTCGCGGTTTATTAGGCTTTGAGGCCCATTTGGTCTTGCAATAGATCCTTGGCCCTTCATGCGTGTTGGGCCTTCCTTGGAGTTTTCAGTACCTTGAGCCTGTTTGGGCCTGGTGTAATTTTACACATAACAAGTAAATTTCATAATATTCATTAGATTTAGTCTTTGAAATTATAACTTTCCCAGTAGCGCATATAAAACATAAAATAATGTAATATAAAATAGGAACAAAATTAAAAGTGACCAAAAAATTATGAAAATAATTATTTTTAGCCTCAAATGAAAAATTAATCGTTTTTAGCTATTTTAGAATTGGTAAATTATTTTTTAATCATGATATATATAGCTAGATAAAACTTCAATTGAACCTAATAGTTTATTTCCAGATTTGTAAATTAGATTTCTCCCTCTCTCTCTCTCTCTCTCTCTCTCTCTCTCTCTCTCTCTCTCTCTCCCTCGCTGCACATTATCGCCACCCCTCTCGCCATTTTGTTTCCCTGGACTTTTAAGCTTCCTTGCCGCCATTCAACCTCGTTCCCGTCGTCGGCATTTCCTTCGCCCCAACTTTGCCCTCCGTTTTCCCTCGCCCTCCGTTGCCAGCGTTTCCCTCGCCCCTCCTTCGCACTCCGTTTTCCCTCGCCCTCCCTCGCCGCCGTTTCCCTAGCCCTTCTTTCTTGCTCTGTTTTCCTCCCCCTCCCTCCCTCACGACCGTTTTAGTATCCCTCCATCCCTCACCACCGTTTTCCCTTGGCTTCCCTCGCGGACAAAAATCTCTCTCTCGCTATTGTGTTCTTGCACGATTTCGATTTAGTTTCGAAAATAGGAAAAAAATGATTCAGTTTCGGTTCTGTTCTCGGTTGTGTCCTCTCTCTCTCGATTCTGTTCTCGCGCGATTTTGGAAGTCCATGATAGTTATCTGTCTATTGGTAAATTTTTCAATCTCAAAAACCTGCCTTGAATAGCTGTATTTGATCAATCTAAGACTACCCATTTGGTTAACCATTACATTTACTCTTTAGTTATGTTCTTTCCATATTTTCGTATATTCCTGAATAAGTTTCATTAACGTTTTCTACGTTTTTAGTTGTTGTAGATCATTAGTTAACTTTGTTAAAATTCATGGATTACAAATCTTGGTAAGGTGCTGCTTCATCCTAGCTTTGGAGGGCTTCCTTAATAGGCAGTTGTCGGTGAGTCGCATTTAAACTTTCATGGAATAAAGTACTGATGTTACCATATCGGTGTGTACTGATCATGTCTATATTACAGGTGATACATTCCCTATTGGCTGTGCTTTCGATGAGTCAATCGTCCACCACAAGGTCTTTAACTAAGTTTCCTTTAATATTTCGACTTTGAATAGCTTCCTTATTTGCCATAACAAAATTCTGATTCGAATTTCCTTGGTGTCGCAGTATTTCAAAGAAAATACGGATTACAACAACCCTGCTTACAACACTAAATATGGAGTTTACTCTGAAGGATGCAGATTGAATAATGTAATGTTGTCGTGGGGGCACGACGACTACATGTACTTGGTAAATTTTTCAAAACTTGAAATATTACATGTAATAGTCTTTCTCAAATTTGCATGATCAGAACTAATTTTTGCCTCTAAATTTAAATAGGTGGCCAAGAAGAATAGGACAACTCTGCCTTCTACAACCCTTTTCATCATTAGATATCACTCGTTCTATTGTAAGTAGAGAGCATATACAATTTATTTTTGAAGTTAACATAAAAAATGTTTCTGTTTGAAATTAATGTTCAGTGATATTCATGCTAGAATTTTCATGATATCGCAGCACTACATCGATCAGGAGCATATAAGAACTTGATGAACGAAGAGGATGTCGAGAATCTGAAGTGGCTGCAAGTATTCAAGTAAGCTTAAAAATTAACTTGAAACCAATATATTTAGCTATGCATATCTTTGTGTTTCTAACTAATGCTTTTGGAAGTGCTTTTTCTTAAAGATGCTTTCTACAAGTACACTCTCAGATGCACCTTTGGTAAGTCCAAGTACTTACTGTCTGTTCTTAACTAATTTTCCCTGCACAGCAAATACGACCTTTACAGCAAGAGCAAAGTCTGGATAGATATTGAAGAGGTCAAACCGTACTATCTCTCCCTCATCGAAAAGGTAAAACGTCATTTGTATGTTTAGCTAATAATATTCATATCATATGATCTCTTTTTATATTCTTAATATGAATTTATAATTATCTTGGTACAGTACTTTTCGATGAAGCTAAATTGGTGAATTTCGAAAGCTCTAAAGCTTGATGAATCAGTTATGTATATCGGGCTGATCACTAGAGAAGTTACAACAACTTATTTAAGGAGTAGAGATGAGTGATATTTTTAGAAGTCAGCAAGAGTTAGTTATTGGGTTAGATGTTTGAAGATCTTATAAGAAAATAAATGTTGCAGTTGTTATTTTGAGTGAGAGAATTTTCTATCCGTTTGCTTCTAATAAAAAGTTGTTCTACTTGTTGACTTCTAGCAATTGTGTTCTGTTTTCACTATTTTTAACTTGTCATTTTGATCCAAGTTTGAGTTGCAATATAAGATCTGCGGCTTAGAATGAACATGTTTTCAAGTTGCCATTCACATAATCTATAGTTTTCCTTATGAATTTATAATGTTATACCGTGTACTGTCAATGTTAAACTTCCGATATATCAACTCAACTAACCCTTTAAGTTTCAACCTTTTAGAAATCAGTACCCCAATCGGTGAACCACTAACATAATCTAGACCATTCTATTGTCCGTTATAGTTTAGTAGAAGTCTACAGGTATTAATTTCCTGAAATAAGAGATAAATATTTAGAAGATGCAATATTTCACAAAAATATTAATAAAAGTGAATTTCACTGATAATATTTCACTAACATACATTTCAATAATATATATTTCACTAATATACATTTCACTAACCAACGTTTTACTAATTTACATTTCACTAACATATATTTCAGTAACCTACATTTCACTAACCTATAGTTCACTAACCTACATTTCACAAACCTACATTTTACTAACCAACATTTGACTAACCAATATTTCACTAACCATTATTATAACTAAACGTTTTACTAATTTACATTTCACTAGCATACATTTCAGTAACCTATATTTCACTAACCTACAGTTCACTAACATACATTTCACTAACCTATATTTCAGTAACATACATTGCACTAACCTATATTTTCCTAATCAACATTTCATTAATAAACATTTTAGTAAAATATTAACCAATATTATTACCAAACATTTTACTACCCTACATTTTACTAACAAACCTTTCACTAACTACCGTTTCACTAACTAACTTTTCACTAACATATTTCATAACCATTAAAATTTCACAAAAATAAACCCTAATGTCACTCAAACCACAAATCAAACGCAATATACAAATAAAATAAAAAAAAATAAAAAAACTTAAAAAATTCATAAAATACATTATAAATAAAATACAAAAAATTTCATAAAATTACCTCCAAGTTTTGATTTTATTGATACAATAGAGTTGGTAAAGACAAATAAAGGTGTGTAACTTATTTTAATAAAAAAAATAAAAATAAAAAATAATAAGAAGAAGAAAGAGCTGATGTGTGTGACTTATTTTAATGAAAAAGATAAAAAAAAAATAATAAGAAAGAACTACTGACGTAGAAGGTAAAAAAATATAAAAATAGGATTGAGTGGGTGCAGCATTAGGAAGATAAAAATATGTTTTTGTTTTATTTTTTTGGATATCCAAGGGAAACCCGCCTTTGGACCACTCACGTCTTGAGTTCGTATGTCCCAAGCTCGCTTGTGGAGACGGAAAAACCTCCGGGTCTACCCTCCCGGCCCCACAGTAGGTGGATAAGGTAAGTTAGAAACTCGCGCAGCAGCAGTAGGATTCAAACTCCACACCAAAGACTTTCTAGACCCTTGAGAGCGACCCCCCATACCACTGCGCTAACGACCCTGGAGGCAATATGTTTTTGTTTTAAATAGGTTAAAGTGTGAAATGGGTTTTTTCATAATTTTTAATTTTACAGGGTCTTTTTGTAATTATCCAGTCAGTGGGATAGTTAAGGGATGTTTATATTATTTTTTTCTCCAATTGGCTAAAAACAATTATTTTTTAATATGTAGCTAAAAATAATTTTTTTTCATTAATTTTTAGACCATTTTAAACTATTTTTAACTATTTAGGTTTAACAATTTTTAACAATAACATCATGATAGTATTCCTAAACCTAAATAGTTTAGTAAATTTATATTAAAAAAGTGAATTCTATTTTACAGTGTAAATATTTTAGTTGATGAATTCAATCTTTGCTCTTGTTATTGTTATTAAGATGACAATTTTTATTATTATTTTGCTTGGGATTACTCCAATCCTGTAACAAGGCCTAAAATAGACAAACGTAAAAGTCGTAATTGGAATTGATAGTCAATACAATAACTGGACACATATTGGGCTCAAACAAAACAAATGTCGAGGTGGCTCCAAAGTCCAATCCCACCAATAACATGACTCAACCAATGTTTTAATTTCGCATTTTCAATAGCATGACGTGAGTTTTTAAATTATAAGAACAAAATGTCGGCAATTCCATGTCATATTAATAGGTCCACATATATAATCCATAATATGATATATCTACTTTCATAATAAGAAAAAAAATTACTCATATATATTAATAAATGTATATGGTGAAAATTGAACTCTCACCATAAAAGTGGGAGAAAAGTACACTAATCACTTGAGCTATTAATGGATGTGTGCCCTCAGTAACTTTAATCACATCTGAAAAAATATATAATCAATATTAAAGCAAGTAAGCATAAACACAACTAAAAATGATCCAGTTTGAGAAATAAAAGGCTGCTCCTTTCTATTTAGCATTTCAATTGAATCAATTCTTTTAATGATATGATCAAGACGAAAGGACTTAATCAAAACTTTATTACTTGTTAGTTAATTAATTGTTGTAGTTTGATATTAGTGGAAACCACGAGTGCCTTCGTTGGCTTATCTGTGTGATCATGCCCTATTATTTAGATAGTTGGTATCATTGTGTCGGAATATATCAATAGATACTCAGATCTCTAGATATTCAACATGAAAAAGCATGATTCGTGCAAACAGCAGTACCATTATTCCTTCCAATGCAGCACTGTAATACATGACGACCCAATTAATTTTACATAACGTTGTGGAACGACATTATAGCCATGTTACATGACATGACGGTCAACGCGTTACAAATTAAAATTTGTGTGTTATATTTGATCTTCTCTACTATTATTATTTTCTCAATTAAATTTAATTGCGGTACTGCTTTATTCGGTACTTATTTTTTCAATAAAAGGCTGCTCCTTCTATTTAGCATTTCAACTTAATCAATTCTTTTAAAGGTGAATTGCACTTAAGTACCCTGACGTTTATCATAATTGCACGTTTAATATCAATTTTACCATAATTGCATTCTAATACCTTGTAATCCGTTGACTACCGTTAAAGTAACGGTTGACCAAACGGATTCAGGTAAAATAACAAGACTGCCCCTCAAAGGAAAAAACAAAAAAAAAATTTAAAAAGTCAGATGATCTTCGAACCCAAATGAATTAGGTTCGCGATCGAACCCAGCTGGGTTCGAACGGGAACCCAGATCACTGGGTTTGAACGCGAACCCAGCTGGGTTGGTTCGCGATCGAACCCAGAAACTGGGTTTGATCACGAACCCAGAAACTGGGTTTGATCACGAACCCAGAAACTGGGTTTGATCACGAACCCAGATCTGGGTTCGCGATCAGAATTTTTTTAAATTTTTTTTTTTTTTTTTTCATGTGGTGGAAGAGATCCACCTGTTTTTTTATTTTTTTAAAAAAATATTTTTAATATGACGTGGCATGTTCTTATTGGTTTGATGATTTTTTAAATTTTTTAAAAATGAATTTAAATGTAAAGGACCAATTTGCCCCTGAATCTGTTTGGTCAACCGTTACTTTAACGGTGGTCAACGGATTACAGGGTATTAGAGTGCAATTATGGCAAAACTGGCATTAAACGTACAATTATGATAAACGTCAAAGTACTTGAGTGCAATTCACCCTTCTTTTAATGATATGATCAAGACGGAAGGACTTAATCAAAACTTTGTTACTTGTTAGTTAATTAATTGTTGTAGTTTGATATTAGTGGGGAAACCACGAGTGCCTTCGTTGGCTTATCTGTAGTGGGTGGTGCCACCCACTAGTGGGTGTGTGATCATGCCCTATTATTTAGGTAGTTGTTATTTACTTTATTAACTGCTGTAAATGGTTTTTATAGCTCATTCGAACATCAGCTAATAAATAGCTGAATGTAATTTGATTGAGGGCAAGCAATATATATGAAATAACTCTTCCTTCTATTTTTCTTCCTCTTCTATTGTTCTAAAATTATCATAACACAAGATCACATATTAATTGGAACAAATTCTATCAGTTTGCATGTCATGTCAAACATTCCATGTCATGATTTTATCAGCTTGCAATGCTCAAATGTTGCGTACATAATGGAATAACATTTCGAACCAGCATAGACATTCCAAATTTATTTGGCTTTCAATGTATGACTTGTTTCTCTTTATCCACATTGACTTTATAATAGTTTAGATCTGTTGGAGAATCTGCAGAATAATGAATTAAACAATAGCAATATATAGGCATCAGCAACATGACATATTAACTGGTTTGTGCAAAGAAAAAAAAAATGATAGACAAAGGTATCAACAATTAGACTCCCATTTTAAGTAGCGAACTCAAATAATTATCTACTCTTAAGACTTCAATAATATAAGATTTGTAATTGATATCTAATAATAATAAAAAATAGTAATATAACAATAAAATAACACTTTGTTTTAATGAATGATAATGACCACGTATCATGATGAGTGATAATGACCGTATATAATGAGATTTCAAAATTCAATTGAGATCAAATTATTAAAACAAATAAAATCTAGTTATTGAAAATAGAAGAGATGCATGATTTAGAAAGAGATGGGAAGTCGAATACTATTGTAGCAGGCAACATATGCAAGTATTTTATATATCGAGTTAGTTTTGTGTGGAAGTAGTGTAAGCCTAACACGAGTAAGAAGAGCATTTCAAGTAGCCGAAAATGATTTGCTTGAAAGTTAAACCTCCATCAATGTTTCCATGTGTATCGAAGCCACACTTGAAGTTTAACTGATCTTGTTGTGTCTAATTGCAGGCAAGTCATCCTTGGCTACATAAAAAGACTCTTCCTCTTCATCTTAGGCTACTCTTTCTCTGAAAATTCCATACTTCTTATTGGATGTTGTTACTGTTGAATAACTAGAGTATAAAACTCTAACTTATCAAGAAGAAGAAAACCACTCTTTTAAAAGAACCTTACAAATTGCAAAGAAGAAGAACACTTAAGAAAGCTTTGATTCTTGGATGATAAACTCAAATACAAGAGAGGTATTTATAGGTTACAAGAATCAATCTAAACCACATAATAAAATAAACACAAATTAATCTAGACCATTCAAATTAAAAATTATCTACCAAATTCTCACCTAACTAAAATGATGTAAGCAATGACATCAAATTAATTTGGTATTGACTTATTATGGGTTTGGATTTTGGGCTTCAAATGAGATGGACTAATTGGGCTAATATTGATTTTAACACTCCCCCTCAATGTTAGCCCCCATTCTTTGAACCATGCCAAGCTGACGTCGGAAGTTTTCAAACTTTCCAATACTCAAGCTTTTTGTGAACAAGTCCGCAACTTGCTCATCTGTTTTGACTTGCCTCATCTCAATCTCTTCTTGCAGAACTTTCTCTCTAACAAAGTGATAATGCACTTCCACATGTTTAGTTCTTGCATGAAAGACTGGATTCTCTGCTAGACGAATTGCCGATTGGTTGTCACAGTACAACGGAACTGCGTAATCTACTTGTTGATGTAGATCATTCATCAGCTGTATCAGCCATGTGCTCTCTTGAGCTGCCATTGCTGCTGCTCGGTACTCTGCTTCCGTTGTTGACAAAGACACAGTTGGTTGTCTCTTGCTACACCAAGAAATTGTTCCAGATCCAAGGGTAAACATATACCCAGTAGTTGATCTGCGAGTATCATGATCTCCTGCATAGTCAGCATCACAGTAGCCAACTAGCTTGCAATTTCCACCTTTCTTGTACATAAGACCATAGTCTATTGTACTTTTCACATATCTAAGGATTCGCCGAACCGCTTCTAAATGAGACTTCTTCGGATTTTGCATGTATCGACTCATCACACCAACTGCATAAGAAATATCAGGTCGAGTCAAGGTCAAGTAGATTAAACTACCTACCAACTGTCGAAACATTGATGCATCTTCCAAGTCTTTGCCTTCATGTGCACACATCTTGGCATTCGGTTCCATCGGTGTTGAGATTGGTTTACATTCTAGCATCCCGAACTTCTTCAACAGATCTTTGGCATATTTCTGTTGACAGAGAAATATCCCTTCTAGTGTCTGATCAACCTCTAGCCCAAGAAAGTGCTTAAGTTGTCCAAGTTCTTTCATCTGAAAACGAACTGACAAGTTCTCCTTTGTTCGGCAAATTTCTTCAACATCATCTCCAGTGATGATTAGATCGTCTACATATACAAGCACGATAGCTATCTTTCCTCCTTTAGCTTTAGCAAACAAGCTGGAGTCTGCAGATGTTACTAAATAACCACTTCGAGTAAGAAATTCAGCAATTTTACCATACCATGCCCTAGGTGCTTGTTTTAGTCCGTAGAGAGCCTTCCGCAGCTTACACACATACTCAGGATGACCTTCATTCTGAAAACCCATTGGTTGAATCATGTAGATCTCCCGATCCAGCTCTCCATGAAGAAAGGCATTCTTCACATCCATCTGCCACAAGTTCCAATTTTTGTTGGCCGCAAGTGCAAGTAGGACTCGTACAGTTGTAAGTTTTGCCACTGGACTAAACGTTTCATCATAGTCTAGTCCATATTGTTGAGAGAAGCCACGAGCTACCAATCGAGCCTTATACCTTTCGATTGACCCATCTGGACGGCACTTTATTTTGTAAACCCATTTGCAGGATATGGGTTTCACATCTCTTGGCTTTGGCACTAGTTCCCAAGTCTGATTTTGCTCAAGTGCAGCAATCTCTTCTTTCATAGCTGTCATCCACTTCGAACTCTGTGATGCTTCTTCGAACGTCTCAGGTTCAATTACAGTTGCTTCTTCAACTATGGCTGCATTGGCGTATTTGGGATTTGGCTTCCGTGTTCTTATTGACCTTCGTAGTGGAGTTGATTCTTCCGTTTCACTAGATCTGCCTTCTTCGTCTGGTTGTTGATACATGCCAGTTTGCCAAGTGTTCTGAGTTATTCTTTGCTCATCATCATTATCATATGGAGCTCTGGCTTCATCTGAACTTGGTTGAATTTGGACAGTATGCTCCCCCATCTTTTCTTGCAGCCTGTCTTTGAATTCTTTTGAATCAGGCAAAACTTCCTTTTCTGAGGTCCACCATGAAGATGCTTCATCAAATACCACATCTCGTGATGTGTAGCATCTTCCACTCATTGGATCACAACACTTCCACCCTTTTCGCTGGCTGTCGTATCCCACGAAGATACATCTGATTGCTTTCTTATCAATCTTGCTACGTAGATGGTCAGGAACAAATACATAGCAAACACAACCGAATACTCGAAGGTAACTAACTGTAGGTTTCTTGTCCCACAATTTCTCATAGGGTGAAACAAACTCTAACCTCGGTTGAGGAAGTTTGTTGATGACATGAGCTGCGGTTCTCATAGCTTCGGCCCAAAATCTCCCAGGAATGTTACTTGCATGTAGCATACTCCGGCAAACTTCTGCAAGATGTCGGTTCTTCCTCTCCGCTACACCATTCTGTTGTGGCGTATTAGCACAAGTATACTGATGACGTATTTGGCATTCCCGTAGGTATTGAGAAAACTCTCCTGAGCTATACTCTCCCCCGTTATCTGTGCGCAAGCACCGAATCTTCTCTTTCACTTCTCCTTCAACTACCTCTTTGAACTCTTTAAACTTCGAGAATGTTTCAGATTTTTCTTTCATGAAGAAAACCCACACATATCTGGAGAAGTCATCAATGAACGTTACCATATACCTCATTCCGCCAATTGATGGTTGCTTAACGGGTCCAAACACATCAGAGTGAACTAACTCTAATGGTTTCTTTGATTTAAAAGTTGACTCCTCGTATGGCAATTGATGTGCTTTACCATATTGACATCCCGCGCAGACCGTATCCATTCTCACGTCAAGCTGAGGAAGTCCCTTAAGCATCGACTTCTTCACTATCATACTTAGCTTTGAATAGCTAACATGACCCAGCCTCATGTGCCACAGATCTGCTGTCTCGTTCCTTCTTGTCTTGTTTACGTATGCAGACTCTGCTGACATCACGTAAACTGACTCCAATCGTCGTCCTTCCATCGTTGGCTTTCCTGAAATCTTGAGGTCTCGAAACACCTTCACATCTTGCGGACCGAACAAGACATAGTGACCTGATGATGTGAATTGAGCCACGGATAGTAAATTTTTCTTCATTCCAGGAACATGGTAAACATCTTGGAGTGGCACCTGGTTGGTATTATAACGAGGTGTAACTATTGTTTTACCAATATGAGCTATTGGTAACCTTGAGTTGTCGGCTGTTACCACCACACGATTTCCTTTGTACTCAGACAAGTTTTGCAACTTCTGTCTATCACCCGTCATATGATTTGAGCAGCCTGAGTCTACGATCCAATCATTCTCGTAGTCAATCCTTTCCGGTGTTGTTGCCGTGAGAGCTAGTTCTTCTTCCATAGCAAGTAACGCATCGGCATCCCAACTGTCTTCGCTATCTTCTTTAGAACTGGAGGTAGCAATGTTGCTCTCAGTAGGCTTCTTCTTGGACCAACAATCTTTCTTCATGTGGCCCTTCTTCCCGCAGTTGTAACACTCGCCATCGAACCTTCTATTGTTGTCGCGATTATTCGAAACTCTCCCTGGACGAGAGCCGAACCCTCCCTGATGACTTTTTGTCTTGTCACCAGTCTTTGTAGATCCGCCTTTGTGCTGCTTTAAACCGCCTTTGCTTTGGTTGGTGTAGAGCGCTTCCTCCTCACCCTTTAGCAAGACTCCTCCAATTTGCTTAGCCATAGCTTCTTGTCCGGCCAGCAAATTCTCAAACTCAACAATAGATGGTTGTGTCGGCCATCCTTGTACTGCAGCAACAAAACCTCGGTATTCAGGTCTCAAGCCATGGATAATTATTCTTTTTATCCTAGCTTCCCCAATAGCAGCTGTCGGATCTAAGTCTGAAATTTCGCGACATATCGACTTCACCTTGTGAAAATATTGGGCAACCGTCATCTCGCGTTGCGCCATCGATAGTAGTTGGTTCTCTAGAAGTTGCAATTTTGTATCATTCTTCTTTGAAAAGAGTGTAACGAACGTGTCCCACGCTTCTTTCGGTGTTTTGGCATCCCGAATATGCTCCAACATTTCTTCTTCTATTGTGGTTTTTAAAGCAAACATCGCTTTGCCTGCTTTAATTTTCCACTTCCGCAAGATGCCGTTGGCATCTTCTGCCGTCGGTTGTGTAACTTCACTACCACCGACAACCTCCCACAAGTCTTGACCTTGTAGGTAAGACTCTATACACGTTGCCCACGTGTTATAGTTTTGGTTGTTGAGCTTCTTGATTCCTCCAAAGACTTGAAGATCACCCATCGTACCGGTAAGACTTTGATTATACCGATCAAGCTTGAGTGACAAACTTGCAGAGTACTAAACTACTCTCAACACAAAGAAGCTCCACAAGGTTTATAATAACCTCAACAATAGTCTCAAGAAATCTTTTCTGATGTGGAAGATCAGTTAAAACTGCAACCACAGAGCATACTCGGAATTTCAAAAGACCAAAGCTCTGATACCAAATGTTGAATAACTAGAGTATAAAACTCTAACTTATCAAGAAGAAGAAAACCACTCTTTTAAAAGAACCTTACAAATTGCAAAGAAGAAGAACACTTAAGAAAGCTTTGATTCTTGGATGATAAACTCAAATACAAGAGAGGTATTTATAGGTTACAAGAATCAATCTAAACCACATAATAAAATAAACACAAATTAATCTAGACCATTCAAATTAAAAATTATCTACCAAATTCTCACCTAACTAAAATGATGTAAGCAATGACATCAAATTAATTTGGTATTGACTTATTATGGGTTTGGATTTTGGGCTTCAAATGAGATGGACTAATTGGGCTAATATTGATTTTAACAGTTACTGTCTTCAACTCAATATAATTATAGACGTCAATGTTAGAAATCTTCATTGGATGCAGATCGGAAAAGAATTTTCGTTTCTATATGTACATTCTGCCTCATTGATGTCTTAATTTTATTTTTCATTATAGATTTGTTTACCTTTTATAAGATTAATATATTTGGCTGTTACAGCCAAGATTTGCTATTTCTTTATAGGTCATGTTTGATGTCATCAAATATCAAACTAGTAGTTTTAGAAAATCAAGCAAGCAAACCATCAAATACAAATTTGGTATTATGTTCAGTATTCTGTAAAGGAATTTCCTTATCTAGATTTAATTTTAGGAACGTTGGAACACAATCTTAGGGATTCTTTTCCCCTTTTATCAAACCGATTGTATATATACTGGCATTTATTTGAATGAAAAAACTTGCTCAGAAGAGTGAATTGACTTTTTGATTTTCAAATTCATTACTTCTTGCTTGCTAAAGTTTTATTTGTATTTCTTAAAGTCTTTATAGAATCAGAGCGTATATATATATATATATATATCTAGTGTCTCAAAAATGGCAGCTCATAAAGAACCCATGTCGTCAATCCAATCTTTTCACCAGTGTGCAAGTCTAGTGTCAATTAAACTTAACAAATTATCATCTTTGGCGTTCGTAGTGTTGCCTAAGGGTTTTTCTGCTCCAAGACAGGAAAAGAAAGTTAGTAAACTGGTGAAGTTTTTATATGAGCTAAAGCAAGCACCAAAACAATTGGCATGAAAATTTTAAAAATGCTATGATGGAAAACAAATTCAAAATTAACGAGTGCGACAAATGTTTTTATGTCAAGAACACAGAAGATGACTATAGTTATTTTGTGTTTTTACGTTGATGACATGCTCATTATTAGTAATGATGATAAGATGATGAAATCTATTAAGACTATATTGAATTCAAGAATTGATATGAAAAATACGGGACTAACCGATGTAATATTGGAAATAAAAATCTCAAGAATATCGAACAGTCTCATTCTATGTCAGTCACACTAGTTTCAACTTTCGAAGTAAGAGTGAACAAAAGCCTCATTGTGCTCCCTCGTTGGGAGGGTGACCACAACGTATAGAGATGTGCAAGCGGTTCCTTTAGATTCTTAACTCTGGATAAGTGAAAATCAAATCAATTACAAACAATGTATCAAGACTCAAGAGGCAAAAACTTCTAGGCAGGGCAGCTAGCTACCTGCTGAATACTGTGGCATTTTTTTCATTTTTGAGGTTTCTGCAACCAAACAGATCCATAAATAATTCATATTTTCTCCGGAAATAATCCATATTCATTTATTTTCTTTTCCTGCTCTACAGTCAGTGAATCAAAAGAACTAAACTTCAGTTTGATTTCAGCGAGTTAAAAAAGAGATAAGATGCCGTTATTTCTCTGTTTGGTTGCTGAGTAAAAACAATCTGAAAAAACTTTCGATTTTTCTTCACATTTTCTAGTGTTTTCTCAGCAATCAAACGATCAAATTAAAAAAAAAAAAAACCCATAAAAATTTAAGATAATAAAGAAAATGCAACGCACCTGAATTTGATGGATTTTGATGCGTTGGATCGCCATAGCTTGATATGCTACTCGCCATTTCCAGAGCTCTAAATATTCAAATCTTTAAAAGAGAGATTTTGAATTGAGAGGGAAGCAAGAACGTCGATGTTTATATGCAAAAGAAAAATTAATCCAAATAATTCTAATGTACCTATTTTCAGAAAATACCGTATCTAAATGGCCCGAACCGGCCCAGTTTCATCTTTGTTTTATCATTTATTAATAATTCTAATAATTATATTTTCTCTCTTATATTGCTTCTTCACTGGGTTAGAGCCTGTTTGGAATAGTTTTTACATTATCACATGATACATATTTTATATTTGGATTGTTTTTTGGTTAATTTCTTTTTTTTTATTGTATAGTATCACTCATGGTTTTTAGGTTTTACTTTTGAATGATTATAAGCTTGTTTGAAAGTTATTTTTAGAAGTTAGTTTAGAAATTATTAGTTTTCAACTCTTCAGACAAACAATGGCTGAAACTATAAACCCAAAAGGACTTCCTTTTAAAAATATGACACTAAATGTGTCAGGGTTTACCGAAGCACTCTATATACGATCGGAATATTCACTCTTATAAACTGGAGATATCTACAATAATGAGTAGAAGGAATTTCAAATATTTTTCTACCTTTTTTTTTTTTATATAACGGTACGACATATAACTTACTTCTCAAGAAAAACATTTAAAGTAGTTTTTTTTTTTATATATCTATAATCAACGTACACTATAATTGTTTGGTCTATCGATAGCTGATTTGCTCAGCTCATTCCACATTTTGAGGCTAAATCAAAGAATTGACCAATATTGGCTAGGATTTAATTCCTTCAAGAAATGGTCACGGTGGGCGGCCACAGTGCACCCAAATATGCTGGACAAATTAGCCTTTGGAAAATATGATGACTTGCATACGAAAGAATGACGCGTGAGTCATGCCCATATCACATAGAAAAAAAAAACAATATACTATATATACGAATACAGTCATTCTCTAGTGTGAACGTCTCCGGCTCCATTAACAGTTAAAATCTCACCTTCGTTTTCGTTTCTATTGTTATGTAAAAAGAAATAATTGGTAGATACATTCTACGAATGAGAATCAAATTTCCAGAACTTGTTAAATTACATACGACCGGACAGGGGAATTCTCGTATTACTACGAAGCTTCCACATTACAATATTGCTTATGTAAGGACAAGAGTATTTGGTGAGAAAATGACATTTTTTATAAGATGGAATCAAAAGACAGCAAGACAGACGTGACACTTTGAATTTTGTATAACAAATAATGAAATCAGATTGTTGTTGGAGAATAGAAGTTTTCCATTCTGTCTTTTTGAAGAAAACCAATTTTTCTAATTAATGGAGGAATATTCAAACCATCCCAACCCAAAGAAAATCAAATAATTGACAGAGCAAAAGCCAAATGGGTTATCATCACATTGTAATCTCAACCTGTATCTATAGCCTTATACGGACACAATCCTTTTGTTTTGTGTGTAGACGTCCGAATCTTTGTTAAGATACGAACATATTGACTTGTTATAGTAGTTGTTGGATACATCTAACTATGGTAAAATCTCGTACGGATTAGAATATACATATGAGCATGTCAGAATATATCAATAAATACATGTTATCGACGTGAAAAAACATGATTCGTGCAAACAATAGTGCCATCATTCTTTGCAATGCATGCAACTCATAATTTCAAGCAACACTAAAGTGATATCGCTCCACACGACAACCCAATTAATTTTACATAAGGTTGTGTGGAACGATATTATTGCCGATTTGGGAGACATGACGGTCAACACGTTACAAATTATGATGATTGTCCACACGAAAACCGCACCTGAAAATGACTTTTATATATATAATTTTTAGTATATTTATAAGTAAATGGTTGAATAATCTCCTATGGATTAGATTTGGATGTATTAGAAAGAATCTCAAAACTGGCGACTGGCATTGAAAAATTGAAAACCTTGTAGAAACTTTGGCCGGTCAACTTCGTTTATTTCGAGATATACAGACAGAATACATGTAACCAAAAATACTCGAGCTTCTGATAGATGCTACTTACATTGCACCGACTCACTCAAATAATACTATAATATATGTACTTTCTTGTTTTTAGTGGATTTGGTTAATAAAAGAATCTAATAGGAACTTGAGTTTATTGTGCCCTGATCAGATTAAAGGTTATAAATTTAGTCCAAAGTAACAACTTCTACTACAGGAGAAGAGTCTCCTCATACTTTGTAATTTTATAAGTAAAGGTAGTACTCAAATCCCTATCACAAAAGTGATGGAGAAAGTAGGGATCCAGCTTTAAATTAACCATATAATAGATGAGTAATCTTCTAGTATGGTCCAATATTTTGTCAAAATTAAATTTCACAACATTTACGTGAATGGTATTCATACAGATTTTATGTTTGTTTATAGATTTGACGTTCAATTGTACATATTAACATATAATTAATATCTACACATTCACTCAAAGTTTAAATAGTTAATGCACATCTCTCTCACCTTAGTGGTGAGGGTTCAATTCCCACCATACATATTTATCAATATATGTGGGTAGTTTTCTCCCCTTATAGTGGGAGAAGATATCTAAACTGTATATTTAATGATTGATCTCGACAGATCTAAATATCTTAGCCTCACATTTAATGATAGATCTATGTAGGTTTAGTTAGTTATTAATCTAATAATCAAATTGAAGGTGGGTGTAGGTTCAATTAGTGCAAACTAACTAATTAAAAGGGAATCAAATCTAGCTAATCTTTGACTTAGGGATTTTGTGGTTTACCGCAATAATTAAACAACTAATTTTCCAAACTGTTTCAAATGCTAAATGGTATTTTATCTATCTATTCAATGATTCATTCCGGATAGTACGTTTCGGACTTAATATTTAATAATTGATATAGAGAGATTTTAATAGATTTATAATTAATTTTATAATTATGTAATTTTAAAAAGAATTAGAAGAGAAACTGTGAATTGAAATCATTAGTGATTAAAATAAGAGAATGCATGCTTTTCCAATTGAAACGTCATAAAATTAAAGATACTTTTAACTTAATTTTTTTTTAATTCTTTAATATAGAATTTAAATTAAATATATGAAAGTCTGTATAAATTTATTTTTATTTAAATTCTCGATAATAATTATACGTGTCCTAACAAATATAAGTTTAACCACACTAATTATTTATTAATAAAGGAAACTAGTTAGAATGTCCTCATCATTCATCTATAATTTATATTAATGGAAGATTGTTGGAGTGTTTTTCTATGTTTTGGTCACTGCACACATTGAATCATATATTCATTTTTTTTTTTAATTTTTAAGTTATATAAATTTGAAGCACATCCACAGTTCAAGTGGTAAGTGCATCTTCGTCCCACCTCAGTTATATAAATTTAAAAAAAAAGTTATATAAATTTAAAGATAACAGTTCCCCTGAACTACATATTGTTTAGGGGATACGTATGAAATTAAAAATCTAACATTCCTCTATAGAAGCTAGCTGACAACCCTAAAAGGACAAGTAATAAATAAATAATTTTCATTTTGGGTACGTTTTTCTATTAGTTAATTTTATTATATGCTTTCCATGAGTTTGATTAATTAAAAATTAGACCCAATAATCCATTAGTTTGCATTAATCTTTAGATTGGAGTATTCCAATCAATAATTTAATCCAATTTTATCTTGTCTTGCATACCGAATATGAGGCCTAAAGATCCTAGACATACTAAATGTTTGCATCCATGTTTGGGACAGTTGCTTAGTGTATGTAAGAACCAAGGTATTCAATTGATAAGATATCTAATAATTAATTAAAAAGTCTCATATTCGAAATCTGTTCACATAAGATCTACATGTATTAAAAGGCTAGTTAAGTGGTTTAATAATGTACGTGAGAATCGAGGTAAAAATAAATGGATTAGAATCCTCTCCTAAGTTAAACTTTTTTTAAGTTTTTACACATCTGAAAATATGTGGGTTTAATAGTTAAAATTTTATATTCAATTCTCTTTCTTTTAAAAATTTTTTTACACATCTGAAGACGTGTAGCACATAACCAATTTAATAGTTAGGATTTTATATAAAATCTTAGTTTAGGAGAGGATCCTAATCCAAAATAAAGTTACAAATACCAAGTAGTTCAATGGATAAGTTAAGGCCTCTAATGGTTAAGTAAAAAGTTTTGGATTTAAAATTTACTCACATCACATCATATGGTATGCATATAATCAAGTAGTTAATTGGCCACGACTGCTGCTCTACCTATATCTTTTAGGGTTCCCCACCGGGCCGGTTGAGCAGATTATTTCCCACACATTGGCTATATAGCTTCTGCATTTGAAATGTATGCCGACCTCTCAATTCAAGGGGGTTTGTCTTAGCAGAAAAAATTATTCAGGGTGGCGATATATATTATTTAACAACGTACATAAACACCATCCCTATATTATCCAGACGGATTTTAGATTTTCTGCTCATCTCAACTTGTATAAGAGATTGACATTGTTTATGCATTTTTTTGTTAAAATCTAAACCAAAAATTTCAACCATTGGATATTGTATAACGGACAAAATTTGGTTTACTTTAATTATGTTATTGTACAAGGCGTAACATTATTTTATGTAGAATAATTAATAGGGTAAAATTTATTTTAATCCCTATATTTTTTTTAATTGTTATAATTTAATTAATATTTTCTTTTTTGATTTACAATATCTATAATTTTTAAAAAATTCATCACTTTGCTCATTTTATGATAGTCAAACCAAATAGAAATAGAAAAAATATATTTTTATGCTTAATTATTTTTAGGGCAAATTATAATAGAATACCTGACATTTAGTCATATTGCAATGAAATTGTACTTTTACTTAAACTATAATGGAGTACCTTGGATAATTCTCAATTGGTCCCTAACGTATTATGAAATATCACTTTTTGATTTGTATTTACGTTTTTAACATATATAATCCCTAACTTTTCCAAAAGAGTAAATAATGCCAACCCCTTGAAGTTTGTTCAATTACAGGTGGAGTCAATTTTTAAATTTATTAACAAATACCTCCCCTCTCGTTAGTCAATTTTTGGATTTTTTTTAACAGAGACCTCCCCTGGACAGGGGAGGTATTTGTTCAAATTTTACCAAATTTTACTAAGAGCAGAGGAGATGTTTGTCAATAAACGATAAAGTTGACTCTGCTTATAGTTAGCAAAACCTCAGAAAAGGTCGATACAATTAGCTCTTTCCAAAATATATCAATTTAATCTCCATGACTAAAATTTTAACTGTCAAACTTGATATAAAGTATAAATTAACCATCTTACCATTTTTTATTAAATTAGAATGAAGCTTTTACCTTTAAATTTTTAAACAACTTTACCTATTTGGATAATCCAATAAGAAATTGATATATGTTATAAAAATTTAATTTTTTAAAATACTTAAAAAAGATAAAAAAATAAAATAATAAAAAAATAAAAAAATAAAATAATAAAATAATAAAATAAATATAAAATATTAGAAAAATTAGAAAAATGTTAAAAGTAATAACATTTATTAATACTTATAAAACTCAAAATTTAATAATTTATTACATATATATAATATATTTATCTATATATATATATATTAGTTTTATTATTATATTTTTATTTTTATAATATAATAATAATAAATGTATATATATATAATTTTTAATGAATTTATAATATTTTTAAGTGTATTTTAAAAAATAATTTAAGTTTTCATAACATATATCAATTTTTTATTGGAATATCCAAATAGATAAAATAACCATATTATCATTTTGCCTCTTGGTAGAACCATTTAGTCAAAAATATTAACATGTAGTTACAATATAGCCAAATATCAAGATACTTCATTGCAATTCACCATTAAAACTAATATATATAACATAACTTTTAAAAAGCTAATATGTGTCTATTCTCAATTAAATATGTCATTGTAATCTTATTGAATTAAATAAATTTAAGATTAATAATTTTTCATATAATTGTATCCATTCTTTTTACTCTGTTATTTTTAAACTCTTACAATTTGAAGGATTAGGTATGACATGTATACTAGTGAATTAACCTCATATCTTTTATATAAAATATATTCTTAATTAAAAATGATAATTAAATTTTTTTAATTATAAAAAAAATATGAACAGGAATATAAATATAATTATATAAACACGTGCGTCCAAACCTAGTATTTAGATAAAAACCTGTATATATTTCTGAGGTTTTCTTTATTAAAAAAAAAAAAAAAAACAAAGAAGTCGGATACCTTCTACAAATTAAAATGACGTTAAAAATTAGAGGGTCAAGTTCGATGCCTCCAACTTTTATATATGTGAATTTGGACTTTGCCAACCTCCTCGGGACACATTCAAACGGCAATTGTTTTTATTAAATTATTTTTTTTTTTTTTAGGACCATTCAAACAGCAATTACAATGAAACAAAACGTTTATTCTTCATCAATTGGCAACTTTTTCAACGTTAAATTGATATTAGATTTCACGTAGGTTGTAGTAAAGCCAACAACAAGAGGCCACATTCAAGAGTGTTTATAGTATTTTTAAGGGATATATATATAGTTTTTTTTTTCCTTTTTACATATTGCATAATAAAATTAGTGTAACTTTTGTGAGCCATTAGATTCATTTATTTTGGCTTAGTCAATATCCATAATTCATTTATGCTTAATAAGTGGTTTTACAAGACTTGCATTGTGCATTAAAGAAAAAAATGACTAGTACATATATAAGGCGTGTTTAGTATGATTCTTTTAAGTAGAGCTTCTACCAACGAATCACAACTTTTAATTATGATTATTATGTAGGTATAGCTTGGATATAAATTCACACATTATGATAAAGGCTACTTGGTTAGGTTCTGAGGAGTGTAGTAAGATTGTTACTGATTCGTGGACTTCTCTGCGAAGGAGCAGAGGTATTCAGTGTGTTGAAGATAATTTATCTGTTTGTTCTGCTGGGTTAAGAAGGTGGTATTCTGAGAAAAACTGTTCTCTTCGTAGGGACCTGAAAGAGAAAAAAGCGAAATTACAGCATATATCTCAAGATATTAGGTCGGGGTCTTGGGAAGCTATGAGGATCGTGGAGCAGGAATTAGATGGGCTTCTCAATCAGGAGGAAGTTTTCTGGCAACAAAGATCGAGGGTTGATTGGCTTCGTAGTGGGGATACGAACCCAAAATTTTTTAATTCCTGGGCTTCTGGTAGACGGGTGAGAAATAAAATTCATGGTTTGTTTGACGGTGATGGTTGTTGCCGGGAAGACAAGGTTGACCTAGAACGTATTGTCTCGGATTATTTCCAGTCCATTTTCTCATCTTCTCGGCCGACTTCCGGATCCATCGAATATGCGGTTCAATGCTTGCATAGTCAACTCTCCCATTCCAATGTGCGGGCTTTGGATGCTGTGTTCTTAGAGGAAGAAGTTCGGTGTGCATTTTTTCAGATGGGGCCTTTTAAGGCTCCTGGTAAAGATGTATTTCCCGCTATATTTTTCTAACATTATTGGAAGATTGTCAAGGCTTCTGTGGTTGAGGCTTGTTTGAGGTTTCTAAATTTGTCGGATTCAATTGACTCCATTAATAATATATTCTTGATTTGTGCGGAGAGACTGTTTAGTTTGATTGGTAAGGCAGTTCAGGATCACTCCTTCTCGGGGATCCGTTGTAATAGAATGGGTCCTATTATCTCTCATATTTTCTTTGCAGATGACAGTCTTTTATTTGCAAAGGCCTCTTTTGCAGAGTGTGAGATGATTCGAGACATAGGCTATTTATTCTTCGTCTTCGGGTCAGCTGGTGAACTTCTCGAAGTCAGTTATGTGTTTTAGTCAGCAAGTTTCTTGATCTACTTAGATTCTCCTAGCCCAAGTTTTGGGCGTGTAAAGGGTGGACAGCCACTCTTATTACCTTAGGTTGTCGGATTTTGTGAGGAGAAATAGATGAGCGATTTTCTCTCTCATTAAGGATCGGTTCTGGAGGAAAGTGCAAGGGTGGAGAGGGAAACTTTTTTCGATAAGTGGGCGTGAAGTGTTAATCAAAGCTATCCTTCAGGCGATTCCTACTTATTTGATGCCTTTATTTTGTCTTCCTGAGTCTCTAATTTCTTATCTCTATAGAATATTGGCGAAGTTTTGGTGGGGGAGGGGTGGTTAGAAGAATAAGTTACATTGGGGTGCTTGGTCAAAGTTGTGTGTATACGTTTGATGGAGGTCTGGGGTTTCAAAATTTAGGCCTTTTTAATAAGGCTCTACTGACAAAACAAGGTTGAAGACTTATTCAGAATCTTCATTTTCTCGTGGTGCGGGTGCTTAAGAGTTGTTATTTTCCTAACTTTGGTTTTTTGCAGGCTCTTTTATCTTCTCGTCGGTCCGTGGTTTTGAGGAGTTTATTTTGGGGTCGTCAGATCCTTGAGGAGGGTACGCATTGGTAAATTGGTTTGGGAAGGAGAGTCTAAGTGTACAACGACCATTAGATCCCTCGTCCAAATACTTTCAAAATTTTGTCTCTTAGAGTTCTTCCAGATTTCACTCTTGTTAGTAACCTACGGTTACCTTCAGGGGGTTGGAATATAGAGTTGATTCATCAAGCTTTTTTTATTGAAAGATGCCGCTGCTATTCTTTAGATTCCTTTTCCTCGAACTATGATTGAAGACTCAATTACCTGGCTTTATGACAAGTTCGGCTCCTACTCTATTCGTAGTGGTTACCATGTTACTATTTCTCAACTTTCTTCTAGTTCTTCTTCGGGTTTGGTTTCGTCTAAATCTTGGTGGAAATTCCTTTGGTGTCTTAAGGTTCCAGAGAAGGTGAAGTTATTTGTTTGGAGAGCTTGTCAAAATTGGATCCCTACTAATTTAATCTTGCTCATCGTGGTATTCATTTGCATCTTATTTGCCCTTTATGCTTAAAGGACCATGAGCCTACTCTTCATGGCCTATGGTTGTGTGATTCTTTGAAGTCTGTTAAGCTGCAGCTTAGTGTGCTTGAGAAGGACATAAACATGGTTGGGTAGGGTTTTCTTGATTTTGTGTTTTACTGCCGGTTAGTCTTTCTTTTAGAAGAATTTGAGCTATTTTATGTGGTCATATAGAGGATTTGGTTTATAAGGAATTATCTGGTCCATAAGACTGAGGTTGCTTTTAGTAATGATGTGGTTGGTTGGTCGAAAGCTTACCTCTAAGAGTTTTATGCTGCTAGTGCTAGCTTGGTGTGCACGCGTCCTATTGCTAGTAGCTGCATGGGAACTTGGCATTCTCCTAATCATGGTTTTTTCAAGCTGAGTGTTAACGTCTTTATGCATGCCCAAAAGGAGTTTGCTGGTTTAGGTGTAGTTGTAAGGGACTGCCGTGGTAAGGTAGTGCGAGTTGGGTGTTCTCTTGGTAGTAGGGGGCTCTCTCCCCAATGTGTTGAAGTTGAAGCTATATGCTTTGGTCTTTCTATTGTTTTGGAGGCTGGTTTTTCGCTTATTCTTCTCAAGTCTGACGTGCTTTGGGTAGTTAATTTGGTGTGTAACACCCCCCCGACCCGACCCGACTGCATCGACCCAGGGAGCGCTACACGGTATTTCAAAACTTTCTAAATTCATTTTATAAACCGAACATCGTTGTGAGCCCATCGATAGATTTTTAAACATTAGAAAACCATATAATTTATAAATTTTAAAACCATTTTCGAGTGAGCCCAATAAATAAACTTTTTACAAAATTTCGGCAGAGTTCCGTTTGTTTTTCGGATTTTCCAAAACCTGTTTTTCCACAAATCAATTCAAATACATATTCAATATCAACACTTCAATATCACTTTCAAACAATTGCGCACTCTGCCGTTTAGTGCGACTTTTCAATACAGTTTATAAAGTAAAACAATTCAGAAATTAGTATTTACAAACATTCTAATAATAAAAGATAGAAATCATAAAATATTTAATTACAAAACATATTACGAAACATATTTACAAATCCTCTGTATATGCATGCTTTCAGAATATATATACATATAACAACAATATAGCTACCCAACTGTGATAACTCTGGGACTCTGTCAGCAATTCTCTCTCTCTCTCTTCAGTCTTTAGCCTCTTCCGGATCCCTGGTACCTACGCGTTAGAAACAAAACTAACGCGCTAAGTATATAGCTTAGTGGGTGTACAATAAACTCAATTATGAAAAATAATCATAAATAACCTTTAACAAAAAATGAATCACAATTTACATATATATTTCAACTGTACTCATTTACAAATCGATTTATTTACCAAATCAACCATAAAACAGTTTTAATCACTTTAATTTCAACAATAGGATCAACATATAAAATCAGTAAGACAATCATTCAATTCACTTCTCAATTCACTTCAAATCTGGCCCGCTAGAATACTCAACATACTAGGACTGGAATATGGGTCAAGCTCCCACCCTCGGACGAATCCTAAGAGTGGTACGTATCTCCCTACTCTAGGACCGTGGGTACGGAACCTAGAGAGGTACATAACTCCCTATCCCAAGAACGAATCCTTAGGAAGGTACGTGGCTCCCAACCCCCAGGACGAATCCTGAGGAGGTACGTGTCTCCCTGCCTCTGGACGAATCCATGAGGAGGTACATAATAATCATCAATGGTAATCAGTATCGGCGCAGTACTACTCAGTAAACCCAGCTGATATACCAACCTCCTATATCCATTTCTTTGTCTAAGTATCCTAGGGCCGTTTCCGATAAACTAGATTCACAATAAATTTCGCAATAATTACTCAATAAACAATAATTACTCAATAAACATACAATTCACACAATACTCTTCAAGAAACATAATCAATAGTTTTACGAAAATCTAAATCAAGTATTTTTAACGAAATCGAAATATTCGAAAACACGATCAAAATACGATCTATCATAAAATCATTCCAAAATCAATAATAGGTATATCAATCATCGATTTTTCATATAAAATAAACAATTTTCATACAAAAGTCGAAAACGAGAAATTTCAACGAAATCGAAAATGAAAACGAAAACGATAACGAAATACTTTTCGTAAAGATTTCGAAAATGAAAGTACACCAACCTGGATACCGTTTTCTTTCTGCAAATCGCGGTTCCACGATTTTCTTTTTCTTTTTCTTTCCCTTTTCTCTTTCTCCTACACTTCCTTTTTCTCTTTCCTTCCTCTTTTCTTCTTCCTCTTCCTCTTCTTCTTCTTTCCCTTTCTTCTTTCTTCTTCTTTCTCTTCTTCTTTCTCTTCTTTCTCTCTTCTTCTTTATTTTCTTTCTCGCTCTCTACCTCTATCTTTTCTCGCCTCTGTGTTTTCTGGCTTCTGCGAGAAGCTATTTTTTTTTTATATTTTTCAGTCGTCGCGACCTGTGGTGGCGCCACCAGGTCGCGGTACTCACTGGAGCGATTGCACCGCCTTCATCGCGAGCACACCTCGCGGTACCTTGGTCGCGCTGGTGGTCGCGTTGCTCACTGCCAGAATTTGACATTTTCATCGCGAGCAGTTCATCGCGACCTGTGGTCGCGATGCTTACTGCCCGAAATCGCGTTTTCCACCGCGAGCAAGCCATCGCGACCTGTGGTCGCGGTGACCAGGTCGCGATGCTCACTGCTTCGGTTTTTCAATTTTCAAGCATCGGTTTCGACCGTTCAATCTGGTCCACCTGAAAATCATAAAAATAAACATACTTTTAATTACATTTACACCCCTTCCAATCACAAAATTTATTTTCACATATATAAAATTAATTATTCGAAATCCGGGATGTTACATGGTGACTTCTAAATCTCCTCCTTATTTTGAGATTGGTCTTTTTATTTTGAATATTTTGAATTTGTTAAAGTCCCCTAGTGTGTATGGGGTTTTTTTTATAGTTATAGGAGTATCAATATGGTTGCTCATTCTCTTGCTAAGCTTCCTTTTTTTTTTAGTTCTGAGTCTATTTGGGTAGCACATTTTCCTTATTCTGTTGAGAGTTTTGTTTCAGTTGATTTAACTGATTTGTAGTTCTTTTGTTCCGCTGGAACAAAGTTTCCTCTTTAAAAAAAAAAAAAGATTTGTTTTACTAAAGCTTTTTCGATATGTTAATCTCTTACAATTTCAATCATAAATAAGATTATAAAAACACAATGTGAGATAATTTTCTTTCAAAATCTTAACTCGAAAAATTACCTCGAAATTAGTAAATGATATACATGTACTGTAAACATAGCAACTCACTTTTAACACAATTAGTAAATAATATATATTGAGTATATATTAAGGTCATATTGGTAGGGCTTTTACTTTGGATTTTTTATTTTTTAAAATTTCTTTATGTAAAAGTAATATATTTTGATTTTACTTGGAAGAGCTTTTAAAATTTAAAAGCTCTTCTATGGAAACATTCAAACACTTTCAGAAGAGTTTTTGGGCCCAAAAAGTCAAAAACTGGCTTTTAAAAACCCTGCCAAACCGGTCATAAGTATAAAATCTCGTACGGTTTTTAAATTCTGCACGTTTTTGTTAATACTCTTAGGTTAAAATTCATTATCATATGTGATAATTAGGATGCCAAAAAAATAATATACGGAATCCTGTACTTAAATGCTACTCTTTCTACATGTATGTATGTAAGTATTTACACACCAAGACAACAATTTAGACAAGAATAGAAGACATGCAAAAAGTCATGCAATAAAGGCATCTAGAAGGTGAGAAAGAGTACAAAGTCTTGGAGAGACGGTAGGTTGGATTCCCTCAATTTTCCCCGCTGTTTTTTTGTCTCCTATGTATGGCTTCTTTCAAGCCATCCGAACTACCCATAAAACCGAAACCCATTTTCATTGTTTTCTAAAGCATCCTGATTTTTTTATTTTTCAAAATATCTTTATATGTCTATCTTTAACTATGACACCATTCTTCATATTCGAAAGATACCCACGAACCTTCATCGTAACTGTTAATATAAGTTAAATATAAACTGAATTAATTAACTATCCGAATTTTGATACCCAATACCTCTTACGTAACTATAAGAGATCTTATCGATTCAAATAGCCAATACCCATGTCTATGCTTATTATAATTCCATTGGGAAGAATTGTTATAGAAGTAGAAAACAAAATCAACAATCTCTCCTTGGCTTTTTTCCCATGTAATGACAAAGGAATTTTTTTCTGAGTTATTCTCATTCCACTCCCTACAATAAAACCTGAACTAGCTTCATCTGAAAAATATCAATATGCTATACTTACTTTCTCTTTAACACACACACACACATACTCTCTCTCTCTCTCTCTAGCTCTCTAATGGAGGATACGGACGAGGAGGAGTTTCTGAATCTTAGCTTGGCCATTGTTGCGGATTCGTGTAAGCGAAAGAGGAAGAGGAGGGCCACTACTTTGAACCATAATAATTCATATCATGAAGGTTTTGAAGGGAAGATTTTTGGGCTTCTTCAAATGAGAGATCAGATGTTGAAGTTGGAAACCAGGAGAAAAGGAGGGGTTGAGGAAGGAAAAGGCCTCCATTTGATCCATCTACTGCTCATAACCGCCACCGCGGTGGACGAGAACAACCTCGATCTTGCCTTGGAGAACCTCACTGAGCTCTACCAAACCGTGTCCCTAACGGGCGACTCCGTCCAGAGAGTCGTGGCCTATTTCGCGGATGGCCTGTCCGCCAGACTCCTGTCCCGAAAATCTCCCTTCTACGACATGATCATGAAAGAACCGACGACTGAAGAAGAGTTTTCGGCCTTTACAGATCTCTACAGGGTCTCCCCTTACTTCCAATTTGCTCATTTCACTGCCAATCAAGCCATCATCGAGGCTTTCGAAAAGGAGGAAGATAACAACAACCGTGCATTGCACGTAATCGATTTCGACGTCTCCTATGGCTTCCAATGGCCTTCCCTCATCCAATCTTTATCCGAAAAGGCAACTACCAGCAACCGAATTTCCCTCCGGATCACCGGATTCGGACGAAGTATGGAAGAACTACAAGAAACTGAGAGCAGACTAACGAGTTTCGCGAAAGGGTTTCGCAATCTAGTCTTCGAATTCCAGGGACTATTAAGAGGTTCCAATAAGCTGATCAATCTCAGGAAGCGGAAGAAGAACGAGACGGTTGCAGTCAACCTAGTCTTCCATCTAAACACTTTGAATAACAATTTATTCAAAATCTCCGACACTTTAAAATCGGTACATTCTCTCAACCCCTCTATTGTAGTCCTGGTCGAACAGGAAGGCACCAAGAACCCTAGAAGCTTCCTCTCAAGATTCATGGAGTCTCTTCACTACTTCGCTGCCATGTTCGATTCTCTAGATGACTGTCTGCCATTGGAGAGCACAGAGAGGCTCGGGATAGAGAGGAATCATCTGGGTAAAGAGATCAAGACCATGCTCAACTATGACAAATTATTAGAAGAAGAAGATCAAGCAAAGCATAATCCAAGAATATCATATGAGAAGATGGCGACTAATTGGAAGACAAGAATGGAGAGCCATGGATTTGAGGGGATCAAAATAAGCTCCAAGTCCTTGATTCAAGCAAAACTTCTGCTCAAAATCAGGACCACCCATCATTGTCCTCTTCAATTTGATGGAGAAATCAATAGTGGGTTTAAAGTGTTTGAAAAAGATGATGGGAGGGCCATCTCACTTGGGTGGCAAGATAGGTGTTTGATTAGTGCCTCCGCATGGCTTTGTGTATGAGTACTACCCTCCGTTAAGGAAGTAAGTATCGATTTGGGTGAAAATATTGGTCATTTAAATTTTTGGAGATTTTGATAAAAATATCGAAAATATCCCCATCTCAATATATTAGGGATATTCAAAGATATTTTTTATATCAATCCTCTAAAATATGAAAAATATCAAGAATATTTTGACCAAATATCGATATTTACTTCCTTACTATATATACACTACTCCTAATTATAGTTATTATTCTATATATCTTCTAACACATATTCTTCATTTGTATAAGTTTATCAAATAATAATAGAGAATTTATTGGCACCCTAAGTTTTTTGTGCTGATCATATACATATCTTCTATTTGGTGAATTGTAGTATGCTTAATTATATATACTGTTTTGTTTCACTATTATGTGTAGTGTTTTAATTGTAGTAGTATTTAAACATTGTTGAAAACACTATTAAACGATACTCTAAAAAAAAAGTATATTTCAATTCATTTTGTAGTAATTGGCTTATAACATAAACAAAAATTCTTTTCAAGATAAAAAATATGTGATTATTGTTTTTCATATAAGAAATTAATAAATACAGTAAATTGTGTTTTTAAATCGAGAAAATTACTTGAAGTATTTTTTCCAGTAAAAATAATTACTTGATAATTGCTTTTATTAATTTTAACACAATAGAGCCCGAACATCTACTTTCATAGTTGAAGCTACTTACTCCCAACACTGAAAAGGTTTACCCGAACAAATTGTGTTTTTAGACACAATGGTAGGACAAATATTTACATACCTAGATTTTAAACCTTGGTGGCTTGAAAGAGCATGTAACGCTCTTCCAACCACTAAGACAAGTGACTCTTAGTACAAGTGTTGCTTTATTTAGTAGTTAATTATTTTCTCGTGAATATTTGAGATCATCCGTTTATACATGGCCATTTTTACATACTATATAAATGAAAATGATTATAGTAATTAAGATAATAAAAAAGAAATTAAATGTATAAAAAATCACTGACCTCTCAATCCGAATTTGAATCCCAACGGATTCAATTTCTATGTTTGTGGAGTGTATCTGTGACCAAATCTTTACTGATCTTCCGGACCGAATAGGGATTAGGCTCACGTCAATGTACATGGAGACCACTCGATGGATTAAAACCAAAAAAAGAATGAGATTTGAATTTTAAGTTCATATTATATAAAGTAATCGAATTATTATTAGATGGCCCGGCTGGGCTTGCTTGAGAAATTATCAGGCCCATGGGCCTACTTATTGGGCTTCAATCTTTTGAAAACCGAACCGGTCCTTTTACGGGGCCTAGCTAAACAAAGATCAATTGGGTCTTCTTGGGCTTCCAAGGTGCTACAACACATTTTGTTATAGATAGAAACTTCTACAAGTCCCGGATCTGGAAAATTCAAAATTGAAGATCCAAGGAGCAAGACGGTGAAGAATCAGTAATGGAGGAGTTGAGATCGGCGATGGAAGCGCACATGGACCAGATGTCGGATCTGGTCCAGAAGATCACGGCGGAGCTCCGGTCCGGACTTGGCCCCGCTTACGACAACATGATGGGGTTCTTCCACGCTATTAGCTGGAAGGTTAGTAGGTCGATTCCGAACTCCATCGAGTTTCTGATTCAATTTCTCAATTATTTATTTTTTATTTTTTTATTTTTGGCGTTGGCAGGAGGAGCCGTGGTTGATGTGCTTGTTGGGTTTTTATGTTGTGTTGCTGTTAGTGGTTGTGATTTCGAGGAAGAATGTCAACTTCCAAATGTGTTT
Organism: Xanthoceras sorbifolium; assembly: GCA_003430845.1. NCBI lineage: Eukaryota > Viridiplantae > Streptophyta > Magnoliopsida > Sapindales > Sapindaceae > Xanthoceras > Xanthoceras sorbifolium. Next base: position 6,461,493 of record CM010617.1, on the reverse strand, counting down.
GTTTCTTGTTGCTCGTAAGTTTTTTCTTTTTTTTTCTCTTCGATCCAGTGTTGTTAATTTGGGTGTTCTTGTGATGTTTCTAGCATCATTGATTTTAAGTTTTTTTAAGGAGATTGTGTGCACATTACAATACTTACTGATGCAAATTATTGTTATTGGATGAAAAATGATTACAAGTACGAAGCTGGAGACTCGAAGAGGTTTTCGGGTCAGCTTGTTCTTTTTAACCCTTATAATATTGTCAAGAATGAAGAAACAAATGTCTTTTAAGTGGTTTGTATATCGATTTTTGATGGGGCAATTCGAAATGAGAACTTTCTCCTTAATCACAACTAACTGGTGGATTAAAAAAAAAATGCTAAAAGGCCGATTTATAAGTGGAAAGAACTTTGAATATTCTCAGAAATAGTCGCTCGAGAAAGCTATCTTTTTGCATGAAAACTAAAGAGAGTTTGTTTGAATAGAAACTGGATGCTTATCAAACTAGCATAATTTAGATTAGTCACTACTGTCTTGCCTGTCTCCCGCTGGGGCCCTGTCCTAGTTCCCTAATTTCGCTGGTGCTTGAGCCACCATCTCATGCTACTCATAGTACAATTCTTGGTGGTTGAGCTACTGTTGCATGCTACTCAAAGCACTGAAGCAGTCTCACTTGAGAACTTAACGGATGTGATGTTGTTCCAAAATAAAATTTCTTAGTAAAGTTCCTAGCAGAGTTCATAGTACATGATAATTGACCACAAGAAATTTGATCTCATTCCTGTTCTTAGGAGTTGATCGGAGGTAATATAAATTCTTTCAATCAAGAATACACACTTATTTATAAGTTGTAAAAATGGTGCACTGTAGTGTTTCCATCTAGTATCACTTCAAGTTTTGTATAAGTCTTTTTCAAGCCTTAAAGTTCTCTAACAAGATGACTTTATGCAAAACACAAAAATGACTGGCAAATTCAGATTCCTGGATTTAAAATGGAAATATTTTTTATTAGATTCTTTCGATGTTTTTTGAAGCATCGTAGCATGCTCTGATATATCAGTTTTTCAAATGACTCATTTAAGAAGAGCAAGACATCAAAGATAAATCTTATGCTTTGTATGTACGATTTTCAATTATTCTTTTGGGCGTTGTGAATGAAATTTAATTTTGGAGTGATTAAAAGCTCTGTTGGATGGAATTTGAAATCTAATATTTCTTATTCAGCTGCTTATATAATGAGGTTTGTAGCCGCCTATCATTCTCTGTCGGTGCAATTATTGAAATCCACCGACTGGTAAAATTTGAGCTCCGTCTACCTATATCATATATATTATATCTATAGTATAGCAGTTTTATGTCCATTTGATGGTTGAGCATATGTTTTCCAAATATCTGATGATAATTAATTACACAAATGAAACTGTCAATGTTTTATTGCTTTTCCCAAGGGCTAAGAGATATCTAAATGGATCTGTGGGATACATGATTATTTGTACTGTCTGCATGCTTGTTTTATGATAATTTCTGTTCTAGTTGATATCCCTGGAAACACAAATACCTACTTACAGAACCATGTTTGTATTTAAAAGCTTATAGCTGTTGGATACTTTTGATTCATAATCTCATTTATGCAATGTTTTGTTATAGTGGGTGGTGTGTATTTTGCCGAGTCTCTCAATAAAATCCTAGGAAGAAATTGGAAGAGTTTTGCGACTCAAAACTATTTTGATCCCTATGGGGTTTTTCTATCGGTACTCTGGTCCGGGCCTCTTCTTATATTTGCAATCATTATCCTGGTCAGTATTCACAACCACTAAATTATCTGCTTACACTTTCTTTCGTTTTATTTCTTTTCCTGCTCTCTATCTTTAATCAAACTCTGTTTTTTTTCTTCTCCGCCAGGTAAACACCCTCTTTTCCTTATGTCATTTGATAGTCAGATGGAAGAAAGCTGAACTTAGACATCGTGCAAGGCTTTCTCGTAACAAAGAGGATTAATTATCGTTTAGTGGTACCTCTCTCTCTCTCTCTCTCTCTCTCTCTGCGTTTGTGTGCCATATTCATTATAACTATTTCTTACGTATTTAAAGTTTTTTCTTCCCATACAGGTGGGATCGTAATTGGATTCTGGATACATTTATAGTTTCGTTTTCCTCTTGTGTTTTTCCTACTCTCCCCCGAGTTATCGACGGTGTAAAAATCATCAATTGATGTATGCTATATGCCCTTTAGCTTTGAATACAAGTCCATTCACATTGTGATCTCCCTTGACTGCGGAAAATTTTGTTTTATTAACCCTTGTGCATCAAATTAAGGTAAAACTTTTATGATCTCTTGCGGTTTATTGTCCGGCAGGAAATTTTTTTTGGTCAGGAAATTTTAAACATTTGGAGTTCACTAGAAATGTTTGGAGTTAGATAAAAGATAAAAATTGACATTTTATAAGTTGAGGACGAAAATAATAGGAGAATCTCTTATAGAAAATACATAATTATGCCTTACTAACCAAAACATTGGTTATTGAATTTTTATGGAAAATTATGTGGGCGTTATCTTATTAATTTGGTTATTACTCATTCGATGTTGTTTGGCTGTTAATTAAATCCCACTTAACAATCTATATAAATTCGATTATCTCAAGTAAGAGATCTTGCCTGCTGAAGTAGCTAAGAATAGTAATAATCCTTTATCCAATTTTTTACGGTAAAGATTGAGATAAACAGTAGGAATGTATTTTATATAATGAGCTATTTGCACTCACATCTTTTGATGTTTGGCCAACTACAGATAAAATTAACTTTATTGTTTATTAATAATGACACCCCTCACCGTTAGTTGATTTTAGTCAAAGTTAACAATATTAGGGGTATTTTTGTCTTTTTTAATTTTTAATTTTATTTTATTAAATAATAAATCAAAAAATTAAAATAAAATAATAAAATTATTTAAAAATTAAAATAATAATAAAATTAATAAAAAAATAAAAAATTAATTAATTTAAATCCATTTTCCAAATCGAATTTCAACCGTCCATCAAGATTAATGAAGGGTTGAGATTCAATCTGAAAATGGATCTAAAAAAAATAAAAAAAAATATTTTTTTTGGGATCTTGGGTTCTTCGAAGAACCCAGAGGGTTCTTCGAATGAAGAACCATCGAACCATGGTTCTTCGTTCGAACCCAGATGGGTTCGATTGAAAAACCCAGAGAGGATTCTTCGATCAAAGAACCCTCTGGGTTCGATCGAAGAACCCGAAGAACCCAGTTTCTGGGTTCTTCGTTCGAAGAACCCAGCAAACTGGGTTCTTCGTTCGAACCCAGAAAACTGGGTTCTTCGAACGAAGAACCATCGAACCATGGTTCTTCGTTCGAAGAACCCAGAAAACTAGGTTCTTCGAAGAACCCTCTGGGTTCGAACGATGGGTTCTTCGATCGAACCCAGAGGGTTCTTCGAAGTTCTCATCTAGGTTCGATTGAAGAACCCATCTGGGTTCGATCGAAGAACCCTTCTGGGTTCTTCGTTCAAACACAGATGGGTTCGATCGAAGAATCCAGAAGGGTTCTTCGATCTAAACCCAAAGGGTTCTTCGATCGAAGAACCCTCTGGGTTCTTCAATCGAACCCTTCTGGGTTCTTCGAAGAACCCAGATTGGGTTATTCGAAGATCCCAAAAAAAAAAATTTTCTTTTTTTTTTTTGGGTGGAGTTCCAATCTCCAGATTGAATCTGATGGACGGTGGAGATCCAGACTTTAATTTTTTTTTTTTTTAAAAAAATTAAAAAATTTATAATAATTTTTTTTATTTAATAAAAAGAAAATATTGTTTGAGGGGTAGTTTGGTCATTTTAAGGGTAACAGTTGGTCAACCGTTAAATCTAACGGAAGTCAACTAACGGTAGGGGGTGTCATTGTCAATAAACGATAAAGTTGATTCTATCTGTAGTTGGCCAAACCTCAGGGGTTGTGGGTGCAATTAGCTCTTATATAATATATATATATATGTGTGTGTGAAAAAAAAGAGAAAAAAAAAGAGAAAAGTATAGGCTAAAATGAATGTGAAGCATGAGAAAAAAAAAAAGAGAAAAGTATAGGCTAAAATGAAAAAATTAGTTCTAGTGCTTGAAAAAAATTTAAATTTTATGTATAAACTTATCATCCATAAAAAAATTAAATTAAAATTGATGAGATGTGTGTGTGTGTGTGTGTGTGTGTGTGTGTGTGTGTGTGTGTGTGTGTGTGTGTGTGTGTGTGTGTATAAACTTATCATCCATAAAAAAATTAAATTAAAATTGATGAGATGTGTGTGTGTGTGTGTGTGTGTGTGTGTGTGTGTGTGTGTGTGTGTGTGTGTGTGTGTGTGTGGTGTGTGTGTGTGTGTGTGTGTGTGTGTGTGTGTGTGTGTGTGTGTGAAAAAAAAGAGAAAAAAAAAGAGAAAAGTATAGGCTAAAATGAATGTGAAGCATGAGAAAAAAAAAAAGAGAAAAGTATAGGCTAAAATGAAAAAATTAGTTCTAGTGCTTGAAAAAAATTTAAATTTTATGTATAAACTTATCATCCATAAAAAAATTAAATTAAAATTGATGAGATTTGATCAAATTCCTTACCTAAATTTCTTTTGGAATCTTTTAAGATAAATTACTAAATGCGCGGTTCGGATATCTACTTCCATAATAAGATGAGAAAATTATCCACACATGCTGGTAAATGTGTATGGTAGGAATTAAACCCTTGTAGTCCTCAAAAATTGCTCGGGGACACGGGGCGCTACAACCTGTAGAGATAGAACGCACGTGACCCGCAAGACGTCTGGACACCGGGATGGTGCCGGCCAGAGTCACTCCGACGGTCAAGTTAACAAGTGCTAATAAGTATGTAATACTCGTAAATGGAGATGAGTGAGTAATACTTCCTGTTATCTTGGCGATTGAGGTCTCTTTGATCGAACGAGATGTAAGATCGGCTAATCGAGGTATAATCGGAAGGTTATCGGAGAAGATGAACAATGGCCGGAGGGTGTTGTCTGAATGCAGATAGCTCTAGGATCTAAGTTTTTCGATCCCCCTCCCTTTGGAGAATTATCCCTCATTTATAGGGGGGTGATGCTTCTGCCCGTTTAAGGGATTTCATCATTACCTCTCCTTGCTGTCTTCCACCAAGGAAGTTTGTAGATGCGCCTTTTGATCTGGCCGTTATAGATTGTAATCATGGTTTTGTAGAACCGTCTTTAAAGTAGATCATGATTTGGTCTCCCACAGAACCAAAGAGATTCTATGTCGTACAACATGTAGGTTTGTCAATTTGGACAATCATGATTGTATGTCGTATGATATGCTGATTGGACGTCGACCTGAGATAAGTATGTCGTGCGATGTAAGAGCTCTTCCAAGCGTGGACACTAAGTTATCTCCCTTATTGCTACTTGGTTTGTGTGGGGCATCGAGTGTATGTCGCACTACACGAAGGTCTTACACCGAGTGTATGTCGTACTACACGAAGGTCTTATAGCGAGTGTATGTCGCACTATATGAATGTCGTACCACTTTTTGACCCTGGGCCTGGTCTTTGAGATATACTTTGGGCTTCTGCGCTAGATCCTCGCTTATATTTTGGGTCTGACATATTTTGGCTACTACAGTTTGCCTCCAAACGCCTTGGATTTTAAGAAAAAAGTCAAGGGGTTTGTGTCGTTCGACATGTAGACCAGGAACTATATATAGATTTTTATGGTGGTTCTTTTATGTCGTACGACTGTTACTTGTAAAGGAAAGTTCTTGGGTTCATGAGAAGATTACAGTCCCTAGGGTTTGCCATGGTCGTACGACAATGTCGTGGTAAAGGCGGTGTGATTGGTTGGCTTTCCAATGGCTCTTCGACAGTTGTGCCAAATTAATTGTGACTTTATGGAAAACGCGCACGCTTGATTAATGATGATGGTTATAGGGGTGTGTGCCCACTAAGAAGCTAACACGTCAGCGCATACTTTTCCTTTTATTGCCGCCCTTTCCCTTTCTCTTCTATTTTCAATTTTTGCTCTCCTTCTCTCTTTTTTCTTTCTCTCTCTAGAACCAGTTATCTGCGCAAGCATTTTTCGACGTCGTTGCTACTCGTTTTTTGTCTTTTTCACTTGTATTCTGGCGAAGCAATGGTCACTTTTGTTTTATTGGTAAGTTTTTCTTGCTCTTGCTTATTTGATTTCCTATATTCGTGTCTTTTATGTTCTGGGTTTTTTTTGTGTTCTACGAACAGATTTTGAGAAAAACCTAAAAACGTTGGTTTTGATCGAAAAACACAACTTAGGTTTATATAGAATCTGTTTGTAGCGTCCGTGTCGCACGATAGTAGCCAAGACATATATGTCGCACGACCTTCTATAGGTATAAGTTTAACAGTCTTGGGAACTGGTATTAGGTCGTGCAGGATCTTTAGTCTAGGTTTGACTACTAACTGTCGCTACTGGCGTTCGACTTATAGGTTTTGATGTCGAGTCGAGGTGATGAGAATCCTCCCAGTACTTCTGGGCGAGGATACGACGATGCTATAGATTTGTCGTACGACTCATGGGGAAAGTCGGAGGCAGCAAGTAGTGGCGTGACAGTAGCGTCATCGTCGTACGACCATGTGACTGTCTCTAGCCACGTGGGTACGTCGCACGTGATGGAAGAGATACCTATAGGGATTCCCCTCGTCGAGCTACCAGGCAATGCAGCTGGCCCTTGTCCCATGGGACTAAGTAGACCGCTGGGTTTACTTGTAACACCCCCTGACCCGACTCGACTGGATCGACCCAGGGAGCGTTACCGGATTTTCCAATACTTTCTAAATTCACTTTATACATTTCAAACCATTGAAAATCGTATCAATTTGTAATTAAAAAAAATATTTTTCTAGTGAGCCCATCAAAATTTCAATTTTAAAAATTTCGACAGCGTTCCCTCTGTTTTTCTGATTTTCCAAAACCTGTTTCAAATAAAACTCAAATCATATAAAATTCACAACAACACTTCAAATATCATTTTCAATCAAATGCGCACTCTGCCGTTTAGTGCGACTTTCCAACAGTTTAAAATAAAATAATTCATAATTTAATATTTACAAACAATCTACAAATGATAAACAGAAATCATAAGATTATTTACAAAACATATATATATATATATAAACTTTTCGAAATTTACAGACTTCTGTATATGCATGCTTACTAATATAAAATACAAAATTTTTATAACTACCCAATCAATGCAGTGACTCTGAACTCCAAGCTGCAGGAACCTCCTCTCTACTCCTTATCTGCCTCGGTATCCCTGTGACCTACGCGTGAAAAAGACGACGCGCTAAGCATATCGCTTAGTGGGTGTACACTAAACTCATTTATTAAAACTCATAAATAACTTTTCATAATAAACTCATAAATGCCTTTTTATAATAAAAATATCACAATATACATATTTCAATTCCAAGCATTTACAAAAATAAAACGGGTGAAATTGATTCAAAGAAACAACTCATTTCAATTTATAATCCATATAAAACCAAATTATAAACTAGGTTATAATCATAAACGTATAAAATCAATTCTGAAATTCACTTATAAACGTATTATTCAATTCATTTCAATTCTGGCCCTCTAGAATACTCAACATAAACCAGGACTGGAATATGGGTCGTTCGACCACAGTGACTGTCTGTCGAACATAACTCCCACCCTAGGACAAATCCTAAGAGTGGTACGTATCTCCCTACCCTAGGACCGAGTGGTCGGAACCTAGAGAGGTACATATCTTCCTATCCCAGGAACGAGTCCTTAGGAAGGTACGTGTCTCCCTACCTCAGGATGAATCCTTGAGGAGGTACGTGTCTCCCTACCCCTGGACGAATCCATGAGGAGGTACATAATAAATCATCAATAGCAATGTGAATGTCGGTGCAGTACTGCTCACTGAACCCAGCTGGTATACCAACCTCCGATATCCATTTCTATGTCTACGTATCCTAGGGCCGTTTTAATACACTATTTTCATATATCAACTGTTATTCACAAATCGAATTGAAACGGAAAACATATATGCACAATATCATAAAAACAATGCAATTATTCGGTCATTCGAACTTCTGAAAAATTTCAACCTAATAAATAATCAACATACGATAAAAGATAATGAAATCGAAATTATTCAATAGAAAAACAATATAAACATATATTTACTAAATTATCCAAAACTCAAATGTAAATCAAAACACATACAAACTTCGAAAACAAGTGTACACCAATCTGGATACCGTTTCCTTTTGACTATCGTTTTTCCTATGTTACTTTTTCCTTCCCTTTCTCTTTCTCCTTCACTTTCCTCTTCTCTTTCCTTCTTCTTTTCTTCTTCTTCTTCTTCTTCTTCTTCTTTTTCTTCTTCTCCTTCTTTCTTTCTTCTTCTTCTTCCTCTTCTTTCTTTCTTCTTCTTCTTCTTTCTCTTCTTTCTTTCTCTCGGTCTCTCCCTCTCTCTTTTCTTCTGCTTTGTTTCGATGCCTTCTGTGAGAAGCCAATTTTTTTTTATATTATTTCGGTCATCGCAACCGTCGTCGCGACCTGTGGTCGCGCCACCAGGTCGCGTTGCTCTCTGGAACAACTCCAACGCCTTCATCGCGATCACACATCGCGGTATCCTGGTCGCGATGGTGGTTGCGATGCTCACTGTCAGGATTTTCACTTTTTCGTCGCGAGCCAATCAGCGCGATCTGTGATCGCGGTGACCAAGTCACGTTGCTCACTGCTCGAAAATGCCATTTTTTCGCCGCGAGCAGCTCATCGCGATCTGTGGTCGCGGTAAGGGGTCGCGGTACACTGTTCCAATTTTTCACTCCTTTTTCTTTATTCATCATTTCTGGACCGTTCCATCTGGTCCACCTGGAAACCATAAAAATAAACATACTTTTAATTACGTTTTATACCCCTCTAATTACAAAAAATTTATATTCACATATTCAAACTTAATTATTCGAAATTTGGGATGTTACATTACTCCTAGTTAACCCAGCCAGTGTGTTGAAGGAAGAAGATGTCATGTGTATCAGGTATAGCTACGGCATACCTGATGGTTTCGCACTAAGGGCGCCTTTTAAGGGGGAGAGTCCGGACTAGGATATCCCAAGGTGGACCTGCTTCTATGAACTACCGTTTCAACGAGTTGGCTTCAGATTACCGGTGGTCGGACTACTGAGAAAGGTGCTGGATCACTTCGAGCTTACCCCAGGGCAACTTATGCCCAACAGTTTGAGGATCTTGTTGGGGCTAGACTTGTTGTGTATAAGGGAATGCATAGTTTTTGAGTTGCCTGACCTATTCTACACATACTCGATGAGGGAGCATGACACCGAGAAGGGTCGCTACAATTTGAACCTTCAACCCAACAGAAAACACCTTATCACGGAGCTGACCACAAATGACAGGTCGTGGAAGGATAGGTATTTCTTCGCGAAGGGTCTACTTGTCGAGTGGCCTGTAGGTGATACGGTTGTTCGTACAACCTGGTCCAAGGCTGGTGGGTCATTAACTTTGTTTGTGTCGTGTCGTTCGACTTTATACTTGTAGTCGTACTGTGCTAATATTTTTGTTGTTTGTTTTCTTATATTGCAGCGAATATTGGAGCTCCCCAAGCTGTTGTTGGTCTTACTTGTGCGACTCGTACAGCTAAAATATTGTCGTACGACGTGAAGGAGAGGAGTTGGAAGAGCATCTTGTCCGAGGAGAACTTGAGGCCCAGCCATCTGTGGAAGTTCTCAGTAATAAACGAGCCAGGTACTCCTTACCCAGCTTTCAAAAATTTAGTGGAGTTTGTCAGACTTAGGCATTGTATCGAGCGACTGTACGACACAAGGTTTCTGACACCTATATCATACGTCGAGCGACAATTTGCAGTTGACCTCATGGCTGGAGAAATTGCTGCTCCTGGTGCCGACGATGCTATGAGGAGGCTTAGGGAGAAAAGGAAGGGGAAAAAGAAAGCTCAGTCGAGCGATCATGTAGAGTCTACTCCTCCATCACCACCCCCATCTAGTCGAGGCAAGGCCGCCCTTGATATTAGTTCAATTGGAAAAAAGCGCAGGAGGGAGGATTCAGCTGCTAGTGCCAATGTGTCGGTCGACCTTGTTTTCCCTCAAGATGCCTCTGCGTATTCTGACGTTGGGTCAATCCTTCCTCAGGTCGAGCGACTGCTTTGCCTGAAGATAAAAATCGCTTGAAGGAGATGGGCCTCTCTCAAGCTGCTGATTGGGGCCTTGACCACCTTTTTCAGGTAAAGTCGTATGACTACTATTTTCCCTTTTGTGTACTTTGAATTTTTTCTAAGTGTTTAGTTTCGATATTTTTGTAGGGTCTTCAATCTCACGTTCATTTAAAGGAAGAGCTTGGCTTAGCTTTTAAGAAGGTGAAGGAGCTTGAAGGCCAAGAAGACAGCTCATGAGGCATCCAGTTGTGTGGTCGAGGCGACTCTCGAACTGAACAAGCTGAAGTCGAACGTCCACTTCATCGAGGCTAGGCTCAAAGCTAAGGAGGCGGATTATGATTCGTTGTACGACAAGGCTGAAGACAACGTCCTTAATGCTGTTATCAAAACTCGTGCGAATTTAATAAAGGAATATAGGGATGGTCGTGCGACCGAATGGAAAGTTGAAAGGTGGATCGCTGATCACGAGGAGCTGACACCTCAGATGATGAAGAAGAAGGCGATAAGCAAGTTGAAGCGAAGGAGGCAGAGGATAAGGCTGGCGGTGAGGAGTCTATCCTTCCTCCTCTAGAAGGCTCGACTGTCGTGGCTCTGGCTGCTCAGCCTACTGGAAAGCTTGATGACGTTGCCCCATAAGGGGTTGTAATTTAATTTTTAACTCGTGAATTTGTTTATGCCTATGGAGGCTTTTATATTTTGTCGAACGATATTTCTTTTTTCAATATATGATGCATTTTAATTTTCCATATAGTCGTGCGACAAATGTTTGCATAATAGTTATGTTTAAATAGAATTTTACCTTGAATGCAGGTCGTCCCTCGTGGGTCGTATCACATGACTTTGAATGCAAGTCGTGTGACTATTTTTATAGTGACCTTGAAAGCAAATAGTGGCATATGACCTTGAATGCAGGTTGTGGTCCATAACCTTGAATGCAGGTCGTGCGACCACTGTTTGGATTAGATGACCTTGAAAGCAGGTCGTGGTTCATGACCTTGAATGCAGGTTCTGCGACCATTATTAGATGACCTTGAAAGCAGGTCGTGGTCCATAACCTTGAATGCAGGTCATGTGATCATTATTTGAATTTAGATGACCTTGAAGGCAGGTCGTGGTTCATGAACTTGAAAGCAGGTCATGGTCCATAACCTTGAATGCAGGTCGTGCGACCATTATTTGAATTAGATGACCTTGAAGGTAGGTCGTGGTCCATAACCTTGAAAACAGGTCGTAGTGGTGAATTGTTGTGCAACTCACATCGGTTCTTCTTCATATGATATTGATTTGCCCCAGTTGGAGTGTGGGACTTTATAGTTTCATGCTTCAACTCTTATTTTTATTGTGTGGCATAACACCTTGAAAGCGGGTCGGTGTGGGATTGTCCAGTAATGGCGACCTGTATAATAGAGTTAGGGTTGACCAATGGCCCTCCGATGCCCAAGTGAGTTCCATGTCGTAGGATAACAAAATTGAAGAAAGAAAAAGTAGGAGTTTAGAAATGATACTGTTTCAAATGGCATGCGTTCCAACTGTTGATGATCTTCATGCCATCTGTACATCGTAGTTTGTAGGCTCCATGTCCAACTACTTTAGTGATTTGGTAGGGTTCCTCCCACGTAGGACCGAGTTTACCTGCTCCTCTTTCCTTTGTATTTTGGAAGACGCGACAAAGGACCCAATCTCCAATATTGAATGCTTTGAGACGAATGTTCCTGTTATAGTGTCGGGCGACTCTTTGTTGGTATACGGCCAATCTGATTGCGGCCTTGTTGCGACGCTCGTCGATTGTGTCGAGTTCGTTTAGTAACTCTTTGTTGATTGTCTCTTCGGTCGCGTGTCGTATTCTGTAAGAAGGGTAATCAACCTCAGTGGCTATTACGGCCTTCGAGCCGTAGGTTAGGGAGAATGGCGTTTCGCCTGTTGATGTTCTGACCGTTGTACGGTAAGACCATAACACGCCTTGTAGCTCGTCGACCCATTTCCCTTTGTATTGGTCGAGTTGCTTCTTGAGGGTGGATACGATCGTTTTGTTGGTAGATTCTGTTTGGCCGTTGGCTTGAGGATATCTTGGGCTCGAGTAGCGTAGTTTGATCTTCCACTTGTCGCAAAAGTTTTGAAAGTCGTATGATATGAATTGTGAGCTATTGTCAGTGACTATCTCTTTTGGGACTCCGTAGCGGCATATAACATTCTTCCAAATGAAGCTTTTTACCTCGGAGTCTTTGATTCTCACATATGACTCGGCTTCGACCCATTTTGTGAAGTAATCTGTTACGACTAGCATGTAGACTTTCCTCTGGTAGCAACTGGCATCTTTCCTACTATGTTCATCCCCCACTTCATGAAGGGCCACGGCGCTGAGATGGGGTGAAATCGCTCCGGGTGCTGATGCGAAATGTGAGTGAAGCGTTGACATATGTCGCATTGTCTGACAAGGTCATGTGACTCGGATCGCATTGTCGGCCAATAGTATCCTGCTGTGATTGCCTGTTGGCTAGGCTTCTCCCCGTTGAGTGGTTTCCGCATTGCCCTTCGTGCAAGTCCTTGAGTACCTACTGAGCTTTAATTGGATCGATGCATTTGAGGTAGAGCCCGAAGTATGACCGCTTGTAAAGTTGACCTTCTATTATGAAGAATCTGGCAGCCTTTATTTTGATTCTTCGTGCTTCTACCTTGTCAGACGAGAGGGTGTCGTTCATCAAGTAGTCGTAGATCGGGGTGATCCAAGTTGGCTCGTCAGAAATTGGTTCGACTTCGAGCTTCGTTGGTTTCTACACAGCTGGCCATTGGGAAAAAATCATAGGGATAGTCCGCTCAACTGTAGCATCTAGTGCGGAACCAAGGTTGGCAAGTGCGTCAGCATGTGTATTTTCTGATCTTGGTATTTGTTCGATGTCGAACGACTCGAACGAGGCTTGTAGTTCTTTTACCAAGGTTAAGTAAGTTGACATTTTGAAGTCTCGGGCTTGGTAGGATCCTTGCAGTTGTCTTACAATTAATTGGGAGTCACTACGTACCTTTATCCGTTCAACGTGCAAGTCATTTGCCAAGGTGAGTCCGGTTATGAGGGCCTCGTACCCGGCTTCGTTGTTAGTGGTTCTTAATTCGCATCGGATGGATCGTTCAATAACGTGTCCCTCGGGTGAGGTAAGTACTACTCCTAGTCCGTTGCCCCTAGCGTTACTTGATCCGTCGACTGCCAGGGTCCAACCCTCTTTTGGTGTGTACTACGACATGGTGCAAAGCTCTTCTTCCGCTTGTTGTAAAATCTCAGGTGTGAAGTCTGCTATAAAGTCCTCCAATACTTGTGATTTGATCGCCGTGCGAGGTTGGTAGTTGACGTCGTACTCGCTTAGCTCCACGGTCCATTTCACTAGTCGGCCGGACAGTTCGGGCTTATGTAGGATATTCTTCAAGGGAAAGGTAGTGAGCACGCTAATGGTGTGGCATTGGAAGTATGGCCTTAATTTATACGCGGCTGTAACTAGTGCAATGGCCAATTTCTCAAGTTGAGTGTACCTTGTTTCTGCGTCGAGTAGAGTCTTGCTGATGTAGTATACGAGGAGTTGTTTACCATCTTCTTCCCTTACTAGTACTGCGCTAATGGCTGTTTCGGACACAGCGAGGTAGAGTAGAAGCTTCTCTCATTCCTTAGGTTTGGATAGGAGGGGAGGGTCTACTAGGTACCGCTTTATGTTTTGGAATGCATCTTCGCTTGTTTGATTCCAATCAAATGGTTTACTCTTCCTTAGAACGTCGAAGAAATGTTTGCATTTTTCGGATGACTTTGAGATGAACCGGTTGAGGGCCGCGAGTCGCCCGGTCAGTTTTTGTACGTCTTTGATGCTTTTGGGGGACCTCAAATCCATGATGGATTGGAGTTGATATGGGTTGGCCTCGACGCCCCTCTTGATTACCAAATAGCCAAGGAACTTTCCTGATGAAACTCCAAAGGAACACTTGGTTGGATTAAGTTTCATCCCATACTTGTCGATGATATCGAATGACTGCTGGAGGTGGTCGAGGTGTTGATCTGCTATTAATGATTTTACCAGCATGTCGTCGATATAGACCTCCATGGTCTGTCCGAGTATGCTTGCGAACATTTTGTTGACTAATCTTTGGTAGGTTGCCCCGGCGTTTTTGAGGCCAAACGGCATCACTTTGTAGCAAAAAATGCCGCGCTCCGTGATAAAAGAAGTTTTTTCCTGGTCGTCCGGATGCATGAGGATTTGGTTGTAACCGGAGAATGCATCCATAAAGCTCAATAGTTCGTGGCCTGCTATTGCGTCCACCATTATGTCGATGTGTAGGAAAGGGAAGGAATCCTTCAGACAAGCCTTGTTGAAGTCTGTGAAGTCGATGCAGACTCGCCACTTCCCGCTCTTTTTCTTCACTCTACTACGTTTGCGAGCCAGTCGGGGTAATTCACTTCTCTTACTGAGCCAATGTCGATTAGCTTTTGGATTTCTTCGTTGATAACTTTATTGCGCTCGGGCGCGAACTTCCTTCGCTTTTGCTTCACGGGCGGGTAATCTGGGTCGACTTGCAGCCTATGCACTAGGACTTCTGGGTTAATGCCGGTTATGTCGGCGTGCGACCATGCGAAGCTGTCGTGTCGTGCCGTTAGGAAGCTGACTAACTTTGTTCTAATATTTGGTGGGAGGCGGGATCCGATACTAACTTTGTGGTCTGGGAAGCTCGGATGTATGGACACTTCATCGAGCTCCTTCATTTTTGGTCCGTCTTTGTTGGTAGTGGTGCTCGCGTTCTGTAATTACTATAAGACGGACAGCCTGATTTTTAGAGTGTTCTGGTAGCAATCACGCGAGGTCTTCTGTTGCCCTCGGATCTCGTGGACTCCCCACCTGGTAGGAAAACGAATGACCTGATGATATGTCGAGGGGACAGCCCTCATCTCATGAATCCATGGACGCCCATGATTTTGTTGTAGGACGACGGGCAGTCCAGGATGAGGAAGCGTGTGTTCAAGTTGATTCCTTCCGCGTAGACGGGAAGGACGATTTCCCCTACGGTGTTCTTATGTTCTCCACTGAATCCTACCAAGATGATCGAGCAACGCACGATGTTACACTCGTCGATATACATCTCTCTTAGCACGCTAAGGAAGAGTACATTTGTTGAGCTCCCATTATCCACCAGGATCCGCTTAATCAAACAATTGGCCACTATTAATGAGATAACCAGCGCATCGTGGTGGGGGTTGAGTAGGTCTGTGTGCTCATCGCTGCTAAAACTGATTAGGTAATTGTAAGTTGGGTCCGCCGTATTGGTTTGTCGGACTTTCGTACGATCGGCTTGCCGTGAATGGCACTTTGCTTCTGAGTAAGTGACTCCGTTTACCTCGGATCCACCAGAGATGACGTTCACAGTTCTCTCATGTTTGGAAGGTTCTGGTGGTGGAATTGAAGCAATGTCGCGTGACCTATCTTTGTTCAAAAAGGTCTGCTTACCTTTGTCAGTCAGGAATTCCTTGAGATGGCCCTTCTTGAGTAGTTCCGCCACTTCTAGTCATAGTGCGACGCAATGCTCTGTTTGATGGCCATGGTCGCCATGAAATTCGCACCACTTGGAGTTGTCTCTCTGATCCGGCAGGCTCATCATCTTGTCTGGCTACCGAACTGATCTACCCATTCCTTTGAGGACGGCGACTACCTCCCCTGGTCTAATGCTCAAATTATATTCTGGCAATACGTTCTTTGGCTGGACGAATGGTCTTGGCGGTCTATTGTCATGCCGGCGCTCGTATCTTATTCGGCTATCCCTTCGGGGTATTGTTGGGTACGGTTCGACACGTCTGTCATTAATTCGCTATTCGACCCTCCTACTCGACCTGTCTTCCCTACTGTTTGCTCTATTAGGTTTATAGTTCACTTCGTCTTCTTCTCACTTTATCTATGCCTATGCCTTAGCTAGGACGTCTTCCATCGTTTTGCAAGGGTACTTGGTGAGCTTCTTGTATAGGTCGGAATCATAGAGTAGACCCTTGCGGAAGGCTGTCGCTTGGTTGCAATGAGGGATGGAAACCTTTTCATTGTTGAAGCGGCCTACAAAGTCTCGTAGGCGTTCACCCCTCCTTTGGCTGATTGTGTACAGATCATCGGATTGTTTTTCTCACTTCCGGCTGCTAGCGAACTGCTCTATGAAGGTGTCCGTGAGTTGGGCGAAGGAGTTGATGGAAACATTGGGGAGGTTGGTGTACCATTGTAGAGCTGGCCCTACGAGGCACAAGCCGAAGCCTTTGCACATGCATGCTTCCCTTAGATCTCGTGGGATGGCAACAGTAAATATTCGTTGCCGATATTGCGCGATGTGGTCGTCTAGATCTGTCGTCCCGTCGTATTGCTTCCTACCGGGGAAGTTGAACTTTCTTGGCATCTCCACCAATGCTATTGCATCAACGAAGGGAGAGTCGGCAAAGCTATTGGCCGCGCTTTTCTTTATAGAAGCGGGCATTCCCAGAATGCGTTGGATGAGTGCTTCTATCTCTGCGAATCTTCGCGTTAAGTCGTGGTTAGCCAAAGTTGGTTCAGTATTTACCAAGTTTGAGTTCGACGGCGTTGGATGCGAAGGACCCGATGGCGTCCCCTGTAGCGGGATGGTTGGTTGGGTTGAACCTACGTTCCCATTGGGGGTGAAGATAGGTGGCACCTATTGTGTAGCTCTTGCCATGTCATCCTATCGATGCCTACCTGTCCTGTTCGACGGGTTGTCCGCCGTATGTCGTGCGACAGCCTGCGCTACGTCCGTGGCTTGATTATTAGGCTCTGTACCTGCAAGGATTGGATCGATGTCGCCTGTCGTGGTTCTATACTCGTCCGGTCGAACTGGCGCGTAGTAGGTAGTATGGGCGGCTTGATCGAATGGTACAGGCTGGGACGTCGAAGCCTCTCCAAATGGGCGGACGATGGTGAGGGAATTGACTCTATTTTGCAGTTTTTGGTTCTCCGCCACCACTCGTTGGTTTTCACGTTCGAGCGCTTGGAGCCTTTGGGTGTTCTTTTGCATCTGGGATATGAGGAGTTATACCCTAACCTTCATTGTGTCGTGATGAAAGTCGTCAGACGACATAGTCGGAGTTGCTGCGCTCTACCTTCGCTCGTTCGGAGATTGTCGTGCCCCACGGTGGGCGCCAAATTGTAGTCCTCAAAAATCGCTCGGGGACACGGAGCACTACAACCTGCAGAGATAGAACGCACGTGACCCGCAGGACGTCTGGGACACCGGGGTGGTGCCGGCTAAAGTCACTCCGACGGTCAAGTTAGCAAGTGCTAATAAGTATGTAATGCTCGTAAATAGAGATGAGTGAGTAATACTTCCTATTATCTTGGCGATTGAGGTCTCCTTGGTCGAAAGAGATGTAAGATCGGCTAATCGAGGTACAATCGGAAGGTTATCGGAGAAGATGAACAATAGCCGAAGGGTGTTGTCTGAATGTAGATAGCTCTAGGATCTAAGTTTTTCGGTCCCCCTCTCTTTGGAGAATTATCCCTCATTTATAGGGGGATGATGCTTCTGCCCGTTTGAGGGATTTTATCATTACCTCTCCTTGTTGTCTTCCACCAAGGAAGTTTGTGGATGCACCTTTTGATCTGACCGTTATAGATTGTAATCATGGTTTTATAGAACCGTCTTTAAAGTAGATCATGATTTGGTCTCCCACAAAACCAAAGAGATTCTATGTCGTACGACATGTAGGTTTGTCAATTTGGACAATCATGATTGTATGTCGTACGATATGCTGATTGGACGTAGAACTGAGATAAGTATGTCGTGCGATGTAGGAGCTCTTCCAAGTGTGGACACTAAGTTATCTCCCTTATTGCTACTTGGTTTGTGTGGGGCATCGAGTGTATGTCGTACTATATGAAGGTCTTACACCGAGTGTATGTCGCACTACATGAAGGTCTTACACTGAGTGTATGTCGCACTACACGAAGGTCTTACAGCAAGTGTATGTCGCACTATATGAATGTCGTACCACTTTTTGACCCTGAGTCTGGTTTTTGAGATATACTTTGGGCTTCTAAGCTGGATCCTCGCTTATATTTTGGGCCTAACATATTTTGGCTACTACAACCCTCACCACTGATATATGCACTAATTACTTGAGTTATAAGTGGATGTGTAAAATTTTATCTTATTTTGATATAGTTACATGCAGTTCACGTATTAATGCAACGTAGAAGTTTTCATATATACATACATACATATATATATATATATATATATATATATTGATATTTTTACCCTTAAGAAAACAATTGTTCTACACAATCTAAAAAAGTAACCCAAAAATCAATCCAAATATGATGCGGTAAATAAATTGCCCTTACTATATCATTTACCATATAATCTAATAATTTAGCACATTATTATAATATTCCAAAAACAGTTTTTTTTTTTTTTTTAAAGGAATGAATTTATATCATAACCAAAAAGGTTACAACGGAGAAGATGAATCCTTCAACACTAAAGTCTTAATACAATAAGGAAAATCCTTCATTCAAATGATTTCCTCGTCTGAATTAAGACCAAACTTTTTTTTAACAAATCTACAACCAAATTAACTGAACTAGGAATAAAAGAAAGATTAAGGACACTAGAATCCTGAATAAAAGTAGAAATATTAGTAACAAAACTTCCAATCTCAGAAAGAGATCTGGACTTGGAACGAACAAGATTAATGAGCGCTAATGCATCCGACTCAACAAAAAAAGGGAAGATGCCAGTCTAAAAAGCTAATTCGAGACCTCTTAGTAAAGTCATAGCCTCTGCCATTAAAAGAGAGAAAGCTGAATTGTGACCTGCTGCAGAAGATAGAATAACATGACCAAGAGTCTCTAATCACTACACCAATCCCCGTTCGATTAGAAGTTAAGCTCACAACACCATCCGAATTCAATTTAAAGGAAGAAACAGGTGGTTTAGACCACACTTGCATAGACTTTGGATGACATCCAACAGACTTGGGCACAAGGTTCACGGAACAGAAATCTACAGCAAAGGAAACTGACCAAGCATGCACCTCATCTGCATCCTTAGCAAAAAAATAAAGAAGCACGAGTAAGGAAAATGCCAAAGAACTGGGGTCCGTAATTAGCTGCCAACCTTGCTTAACAAGAAGTGCTTTGTTAGACAAAGAGTTACATTTATTTTTTTTAATTTAAAAAATATAACACATTAAAAGAAATTTAAAATAATGTAAAACAAATATGAGATAATCTCGGTCTCTAAATTGAGCTCCATCAAATGGAGCCATACGATGTGGCGATATACTCTATCTGATTTGGAGGTCGCTCTCCATTAGGGAGCAAATATGTTCCACTAAATAATTTTTTATTTTTCTTTTTCTTTTTTTTTAGTCTTTTTTGCAGCAGATCTTAAATTATTATTATTATTATTTCCCTTTTTTGTGATTGTTTTTAATTGTTTTGTAAGTACCAGTTTAATGGATCTGTTTAAATTTAGACTAGAATAGCTAAACTGGGGCGTATTAGTGTAATTAACAAAATCCCTCCGCTACAAAAAAATCCAAAAAGAAAAAAAGGCCGTTACAAACACTTTCAACGGTCATCTTTTCAAAAGATTCAAAATCAAAATCAAAATCCCTCCCATTTAAATACAATTCTTTGTTCAGTTCTCGTGTAATATACCCTAACCATTTTCTTGGTTCTTTTGCTCTAAAAAGAAAAAAAGAAACAAAATCCGAGCCCCCTAATATGGCTGATGAAGAAGAGAGGAAAATCCCAGTCTTTACAGTAACAAAGAACGGCGCCATTCTCAAGAACATCTTCGTCGTCAACAACCCACCATCACCACCGTCCTTTTCCGACGATACCCAATCAGAGAAAGAAGACGGGGATGATGAAATCTTGACCGTTGGTAGGCACCCAGATTGCCATATCATGTTGACCCACCCAAGCATCAGCAGATTCCACCTCCAGATTCACTCCAAACCCTCTTCACAGAAGCTCTCTGTCATCGATTTATCGTCCGGTAATCACTCTTCTCGCTCTCTCTGGGTTCTTATTGTGTTGTGTCTCTTCTTTTTATGGGTTTTCTGAAATGGGTTTTTCTTTTGTGGTTTGGTTGCAGTACATGGGACGTGGGTTTCGGAGAAGAAGCTGGAACCGAGGGTTCCCGTGGAGCTAAACGAGGGCGATACGATAAGGATGGGTGGCTCCACCAGGATGTACAGGCTGCATTGGGTGCCGCTGAGCGAGGCTTATGATATGGAAACCCCGTTTATATCGCCATTGGATGTGTCCATGGCAGAATCAAAAGAAGTGGAAGATGGAGTGCTTGAAGAAAAAAAGGAATTCGAAATGAATCAGGTGAGAATTTGGAATGCTCATATGGTGTTTGTTAATTTGTCATCTGATGTTCTCCTTGTTCTTTATATTGTGAATTCTTCTGGATGAGAATTCTTTGTAAATTAATATTAAAAAAATTTCACTAAAAGTTCAATAGTCATGGATGCAGTAGAAGCAATAGAAGCTTAATTGGAACTTAGAAGGTGTTTGTTACACTGTTCTTGGTTTTGATGTTTGTTCTTTTTTTCTTTTTTCTTTTCTTTTTCAAATTTGGAACTGTGTAGGATGAGAATCCTGTGTCAATTGAGAATGGGAAAACTGAAGTGAAAGATTCGTTGGCTTTTGAACAAAAAGAAGAACAAACATATCAGGTGAGAAGATATGGTTGGTACAAATGTAGATTTTGAGTGTTAAATTATAGATTTCGAAGTGTTTGTTGAAATGTTGTTGATATTTTAGATTCTGTTATCTATGGATTTGTGTAGGATTTAAGTTCTTTGTCAATTGAAATTAAACACACTGAAGTGGAAGACTCGTTGGTAGTGGAAAGAAAAGAAGAAAGAACATATGGGGTGAGAAATATAGAGGTTAAGAAGTGGGAAGATATATTGTATTAGCATGTTTGTCCTGAGTTTTGTTGATTTTTTTTTCTTTTTTCTCTTGTTCTACAGGATGACAATTCTAGGACAGTTCAAAATAAAGCAATCCAATCTCTAGATTCTATTTTGGACGGAATTGTTTCCTTGTTTTCTGATGGGAATTGTTTCCTGTCGTCGGGGATTGAATCAATGGACTTGTCTCTGCCTGCTAGGGAAGCTATATCAGAGTCCGAAGAGCGACAATTTGACAAAGATTACCAGATACCATGGCATTATTCTATGACAGAAGTGATACCTGAAAAAGAAAACCCTGAGAGTTTCTTAAGATCAGAAGAAAAATCCGAGGTATTTGCTTCACCATCTGACGCAGAAGAAGTGACAATACTTGAAGAATATAAAGAGGAAAGCCAGCAAAAAGATAATGAAATGAGGGATAATTTGACACTTTGGTCGGAGTCTCTTATGGAAGACTCTGTGAACCCATCATTGGTGTTAGGTGAAGTTCTCTCGGAGATCAAAACTGAACAAGTTGACAAAGAAAACCAAACCCTACAACCTCTCACTGGTTTGCAATCGCTGTCTGACAACGAAAACAAAGAGAATCTCCCAGTGGACCAAAACTTGGACCTGCTGGTGAACCTGAATACCACATGTTTAGTTGAAGATGGCTGTCCAGCAGCTGAAGTGTTTGATGAAGCTGACCAGAGCCTGTCAAGAAAAGACCAGAAAGAAAAGGAAATTTCAAGCTTCGGTTTTGTTCTCGAAGCAGAATCTGTGAACTCGTCATTACCTGCTGGGGAAGTTCTCTCTCAGACTAATGACGACGGAGAAAGTCAGACTCCACAGTCTTTCTATGCTCCTCCAGCAGGACTATATGAAACAGAGAACTTAGAAGGTTCTCCAATAAGGTCAGATAAAAGGCCTAGCTCAAATAGCATTTGGTCAAGGAGAGGTAAACTAGCTAGTGTTCTTCAGATTCAAACAGGTAGGAGCAGAGGAGAAACTGCAAGGGATCAAGAAAATGCTGAAGTAGAATTTCAAGACATGGGGGATATAGAAAATAAGTCAATTTCAAGAACTCTTTTCTCTGGTTTAGATGAGATGGAAGAAGAAGCCTATACTCCAAACAAGGAGAATTATTCCCCAAATACTCTTCTACTAAAGTCCTTAAAAAGAAAGGGTAAGCTAGCAGAAATCGAGCATTTCAGGTCAGGCTCAACGTCCTCCTTAAATGTTGCTTTTAGCCCCATTATCCAGCTAGAAGAAGACTTGAGTGCTTTTTCAGACAAAGAGAACCAGACACCGAAAGTTCTCCATGAGCAGAAACCAACAAGACGCACCTCTAGAAAACAAGTGAAGTTGGAACAAGAGAGAACAGCAATGAAGAAAAGAGCTGAGAGGGCACCATTTCAATCTCTACTTGAAAACTCTGCAGGCAAGAGTAGATCACAATCATCAGTTGCTAATGCTACTAAAAGCACCTCCAGAAATCACGTGAAGTTGGAACAAGAGAGACCAGCAACAAAGAAAAGAGCTGAGAGGGCACCATTTCAGTCTCTACTTGAAAACTCTGCAGGCAAGAGTAGATCACAATCATCAGTTGCTAATGCTACTACAAGCAGCCATTCTGTATGTGATACTCAACCCGTGGAGAAGGTCACCAATTCCTCCTCTTCTGTTGGAGAGGGAAGGAGGAGCTGGACCATGATAGTGGACACTGCTACTCTTGTAGACAAGGAGTCAAGGAGGTCATTACAGCTTCTTCAAGGTCTAAAGGGCACAGAATTAATAATTCCAAGAATGGGTAATGAAAATGATAAACTTATCCCTGCTCATTTATATTTTCATTTCTCAATTATCACAAGATAATCTTTTATCCTGAAATACGAAACATTTTCTTTGAATGCAGTCATAAGGGAATTGGATTGTCTAAAACGACGCGGTGGTCTGTTTAGAAGGACAACAGAGATTTCTTCAGTGTTGGAATGGATTGAAGAGTGCATGGTGAAAACAGAGTGGTGGATTCACATCCAGAGCTCAGCAGAGGAGTTAATGCCAATTGCACCAACCCCTCCCGCTTCTCCCCAGTCACGATTCAGTGAAGGGAGTACAAGCTGGGGATCACATACAAGCTTAACAGAAATTATTTCGCCAACAGCAGAAGACCATATCCTTGATTATGCTCTTCTATATAGGAAAATGAATGGTGGACAACTCGTCCTGCTTAGTACTGATGTCACTTTGAAGATCAAAGCCATGGCAGAGGTATTAAGGCTCTTTCCGCCATAACCTGCTCTCTTTCTTTCTCTCCTCTTTTGGCATGAAATTTAAGTTGCTTAATGTATTCATTTCAGGGTTTGATTTGCGAGACAGCTCAGGAATTCCGAGAGAGTCTAGTGAACCCCTTCTCTAAGAGGTTTCTGTGGGCTGAGAGCTCTCCTAGAGGACTGACTTGGTCTCACTTAGATGATGTTGTTTTAAGGGAGAGGTATAGCCGTTGCCCCTTGAAGAAGCCATATGGTGCAAAGGGTTTGAAGCTCATTCTGCTTCACAACTCTCACTATGCGCAGATCAGTTCAATCAGATAAAACAAATTAACTTGTATTTTAGATGGTCAAACTTCTGTATGTTTCTCTTTCCCCTCCCCCCCCCGTCTCTAAACAAATGATATGATGGGTTGTACTAGTGCATTTTCTGTTGAACGTGAAGAGGTGCTTCCCAGTTGAGGGGGCTGTCAATTTCTTTTATCTTTAAAATTTTTTAAACAATAATTTCCACCATGATTCAAGCAAAAAATTCAACTAACCAAACATATTTAGCAGAACATTTATTTGACCAACAAATTACAAGAACATGGGGCCTTATTCGAGTTACAAATTTGACAGAAATTGGAATCCTAAATCCCTCATGGGAAGGAAAATCTAAACTTGGGACATCACTTCAGAGTATTCAAACTCAAGTCCCCTCCAGTTTTGGGAGCGTAATTACAAGACCCTGGAATGAGAAATGAGAATGTACTCTCTGTGTCGTCAAATGGGGGTCGGGGAAACTCGTGAAACCCATCGAAATTACATGCATCAAAGTTCAGTGGAGAGAAATAACTGGTTGGATCATCAGCACTCCCTTTGGCATCCATATCGTTTTGAATCTCGGTTCCGGTAGGAGCGTTGGAGCCAAAGTTGAAATTTATACTTCCCATCGTGCTAGTTGCTTCATTGCCTTCCCTTCGATCAGATGGCCCGGTCAGTCCTTTGCTTTCATCAAGGGGAATGGCAGGAGTGTGGCCTTGAAACAGTGCAATGTGTCCAAACAGTTTGTCTTTCCTTGAGAACGTCGTGCCACAGGAACAAAGCCATTTATCCTTGCCACAATGCTTCTCATGAGTTTTGAGATCAGCAATAACAGAGAATTTCTTGGTGTTGCACCTACTGCAGATGTAGCTTTTGTCGCAATGGGTCCTCTTGTAATGGTTTTTGACACACAAAATAGTCTTCAGAGGCTGAAACCTTCTGTGATCCTTGTTCCGCTTGCAACCAGCATAGGGGCAGGAATACCTCTTAATAAGCATTGGCTCAGGGCCAGATTCCTTGTGAGGCTTTGCAAGTGCCGCAGGAGTTTTATACTCATCCCCATGACCTCTCATGTGCATCCGTAAATTTGCATCTCTCTTGAATCCCTTCCCACATATCGTGCAAAAGTGAGTGTGAGGTGCAAGGATTTCTTCTTTTTCTAGTTGTAGGATCTCATAGGAACCAGGAGGAAGGTTTTCGCCCTCATCAGCATCTTCTTCATCTTTTAATTCATGTTCTTCAACAGGAAGGTTTTGTTCATTTCCAGAGTTACCAGATTTATCAATCTGGTTTGACTGATCAGAAACTTTTATAGCACAAGTGTTCTGCTGCTGAACACCGACATTCACACCTTGCGCTGGAGGAAAGAGAATCCCACCAAACTGCCCAAGCTGTCCAAAGGAAGGAGGAGCAGCCGAAAGGGTTTGCTTCACGGATGGAAGAAGACTACCTGCTGTTGAGATCAACTGCACAATAATTGAAGTGAGATCAGCGGTGATGAGCTGCTGTTGCTGAGTCACAAGATCATCTGGACGCCCCAACACTTGGCCCCTCCGGCTTACAATCAAATGCACCAAGTCCTGAAGCTGATGGATCTTTTGTTCCAAAAAGGTGAGGTTATTTAGCATTGCACTTGGATCCCAATCTTGGACTTTATTGGGGTTGCAAGGAAGCAAAGGTTGAGTTTGAGGAGGCTGGCTGAACTCTTGATCGATCCTGGCACCATAATCTAACATGGAAGTATCTTCCCACTTCTGCTGATGTTGCTGCGAATTGAAACCAGTAAAAGATGGGTTATCAGAGCAATTCCTCTTTGGTAGTTTATTTGCACAGGAAGAAGACTTTCCCCAAGTGTCGGCAAATAGTCCCTCTTTAATATCCATTTTGAAATCCTTTTCTCAGGTATCAAATCCAATTCCAATCGAAGCTGGAAATCCATAATAGATCAGAAAACACTTCAGAGAATTTTAAAGTCAATTCGAAATGGAAGTGAAAACTACAATTTCTTCTTCTTCTTCTTCTTCTTCTTTTCACATCAAAAAGTGTTTGTCAGAGGAACGATTATAGACTAAATGACTTGAGCATGAAACATTAACTAGTGTAATTAGATTACGAATTCATGATCCCCCGCTAATCTGATATCTCTTTTAACTCTTAACAAAAAACCATTTTGATCTCAGAATCACAAACTCCACTGACTCTTAATCTTAACACCATGGTTTCCTCATAAAGCATGTTTAAAATAGGAGACTGATATGACTAAATTGACTCATGACATCAAGCTACCTTCTTCCAATTAATTTTCAACTTTTAAGCTACTCAAAATCATAAATATCCTAATACAATCTCAACAGTCATCTTCCTTTCTCTATCAATCTTCTCAAGAAGATTCAAACAAAGATACCAAACCTGATTTTATGACTTTTAACCTGGAATCCCTTCCTGTAAATCAATCATAGTAAAAATCACATCTTTCTTTTTTATTATTATTATTTTATTTTTCTTTAATGGAAACCCATCTTTCTCCTAACTTAAGATCCCAAAAAAAAAAAATATTGGGGAAAAAGATATTCCAATAAAGACTAGAAGTACCAAAAAAAAAATACTATCTTTATTCAATTTAGAAATTAACCCAAAAATCCCAATTATAAATTTCAAAACTTTAGCTAGCATAAAATTGTCACAAAATCAACCCTAAAAAAATCACATCTTTCATATGAAGAATATCTTAAAAATACCAATTATCCTTCAAATATTTTCACTAGCAGATACTGTTACAACAACTAAAACATCAAAAGATCTCATTATTTGGAGAAATAACCATATCCAAAAACCAGTACTACAGACTAGAAAAACAAAAAAAATGAAGATTTAGCATGATAATATCACCATAAACAAGCTGTTCAAAAATAAACTAAACCAGAAAAGTAACAAAGACTCACCACAAATAGAGGTTTAGATGATTTCACTTCAGCTAACTGCTCATGCTAGATGAAGATTGAGAGAGAGAGAGAGAGAGAAAGAACCAGAGCAAAAAGAGGAGAGAGAGAAAGAGAAATAAAAAAGAGAAATGGAGGTCCACTGATTCCATATATCAACAATCTCAGTGACCATGGAGGTTACTGTGTTAACAAGTGGAACAAAAAGCTAAGTCAACCCATCAATCACCACCGTTCAATTTTTGCATCAGTTTCAAATCCATCACATCTCATAATGTAAGAATGTGGGTCAACCTGATTAGACAACCCACATCCATAGCCGTCGACGTGCGATGCGATGACTGGCCTTTTCTCTATACATATATATATTAATATATATATATATATATACACACGTATATGTGTGTTATGTGTAAGCAAACAACACATGGACTATATAGAAAGAGACAGAAACTGTGAAGCAAAACCTGATTGGAGGAGATGGGGTGGGTCCTAAAAGACACAACTAAGATGATTCTTTCTCTCAACCGCAATGGATGCCTATGTCATGTATGCCACAGTAATATAAAAAATTTTAGATCTCACTGTAAGCCTACGCATCTACCTCCTTGTAAGTGGCAGTCACGTAGTAAAACTGATCCGCTGTATCCAAAACTAAGTTTTAAATTAAAAAATGGAATTGAGGGGTGGGACTTTGGGGAGTTTACTAGGAAGCAACGCCACCGCCAGGGCGCCAAGGCCGATGTCTGGTGGGGGAGGGAGGACTGCCTTTGCAGTCAATTTGGCAGGTAGAAAGGTCAACATTGGACACTTACTATATTACTATCATTATTATGGCAGACAACAAACTAAAATGTTGCACGTGCCTGCCTCAATCCTCTTACATGTAACAAAAAAAAAATCCTTGAAAATTGGTATTCAAATTATTAGGTCTACATGAGATCAATTAGTTTATCCCTCACATCTATATTTTTAAAATTATTAATTTAAATTATATCTAATCTTTAAATTTTAAATTAATTATAATTAATAAAAAAAAAAAACACTTTCCATATCTACACATTCAAGGGATTAAAAGCATCCCTTTTGTATCACTGATATTTTATTAAAGGATAAATTATAATAGAATATCTTGATGTTTAATTATATTATAATAAAACTGTGAGTTTAGTTTTAATAACATATTAGTATCTATTGATCCTTTGATTGGTTGAGACCTTCAGTAGAGGAGCAACCTTCTAGGATATGCTATCTTTCTACTTCTAAATTTGAACCTGCAACTATATAAACAGTAAGAAGAAGCACCGACCAGGGGTTGGTAACCACCCTCTGACGATCAAGTCAGTATCCAAATAATTTTAAACACCGATCTAGTCTAAAATCCTCTCTCTCAAAAAATCCCACTTTTCTACCATTTCTTTCTCTATTTATAACCCTATTTTGCACTCATTACTGTTAGCTGGTTTTGACACCTGGTGACTGTTTGATATGACATTGGATTCGACGTTTCTCTGTTCAACACGTGATGGATTGATTCCACCGAGAGTAGTTAAGGGATTTAGACCACCGAGTCTATCACGGAGGTCGGTTCCCTTATTCGATAATAATAATAAAAATTTTATTGAAGGGTGCCACGTGTACCGGTTCCACGCGACATCACGCTATTGGGTGGTTATTAGCGATGTCACCAGTATCCTACCGTTAGTTGATTCAGTCAAAAGTAACGATTTAACTAAAATTTTTACCAAAAATAATAAAAATACATCTGGTTAAAAATAAAAAAAAATAGTGTATCTGTCTATTTAATTAAAAAAAATAAAAAAATTGTTAAAATTAAAATAATTAAAAAAATAATTTAAATGGATCTGTCTATTTAATTAAAATTAATTTTATTTTTTTAATAATTAATATTATGTTTTATTTTTAACCAAGTGTATTTTTATTATTTTAGGTATAATTTTTTGTCAAACCATTATTTTTGACTGAGTTAACTAATGATAGAGTACTAATGTATAATTAAGACTAAACTCATAATTTTATTGCAATATGATTAACCGTCAGAATACTCCATTGCAATTCTTTCTTTATTAAATTAGGCACATACACGCATAGTTCAAGTGGTTAGTGCACATTCCTTCCACTTCAGTGATAAGGGTTTAATTCACACTATGCACATTTACCAGTATGTGTGGGTAGTTTTCTCCCTTTACTGTGAGAGTAGATATCTTCCGTTATGAGACTAAATATTCAGACCGAATATTTAATGATTGATATTGATCTCAACAGGTCCCGACAGTTATTAATTTTATAATTAATTCCCTTAAAAAAATTTATTAAATTATTATTAATAATAATATAATGTAGGATAGGGTAAAATGTGTGACAACTCTCTTAAAAAAAATTAAAATGATTATTAAATTTTTATCAGATAGATGTCGGAAATATATTTAGAATATTTCAATACAGATTTAAATAATTATTTTAAAAGCTACAATGACTAATCCGAAATTGGATATTAATCCGATAGTAACGTAAATAGGAAGAATAATAAGAGTTGGGTGAGTTGACATTGACATTAAAGTTCGTTTCAAAAATAATGACTAAAGCAATGACGAAAAGTGGGAAGAATTTCCCTTTGCAAAAAAATAGAAGTCCATGAAAACGACTCCTTTGTTTTTTTCGCTTTGTGACAAAAATCGCACCATCAACCCACTGGCCATGGCTGCTCCCTTTTTTCTTTTTTTCCTTTTTAAATAGTAACCTCCTCTCTCTTTTTTCATATCTATTCAGTGAAATTAAAAAAAAAAAAAAAAAAAAAGGGGCAATATACGATTGAATATTACGTATCACATGACGTAATACGAGTAAAGTAGTAGAATTTTCTTTTTTAATCAGCGGCTATGATTCCAACACTGACTATTGATAGAGATTTTTCCCTATGATCTGCCCGAATTTAACTTGATGAGATGAGAACTCTGGAAATTGCTTGATTTGAGTTGAAAGGTACTCTCATCATCAAATTTCTTAGATTGGTAAAATTTTGGTCTTATTGGATGGAAAAAATGTATATACTAATCCGGATATTCCTTTTACTATAAGAAATATAAAATTACATCAGTTTATCATACATTCTTTATAAAAAAAAAAAAAATTGACACCAAAAGAGTTGTTATTAAATGGAATATATCGAGATAAAATATTTATAGTATGATCCAATTATTTACTCTCATAATAACAGTTGAGATCAAGCATTACATGCTCGACACAGTATCTACTTTCATAATATTGAAAGAAAAAAAAATCATCATATATACTTAGTAATATACTTTAAGTGAAACTCCAACCCTACCACAAATCTAAAAGGAATAAGTGCAGAATGGTTGAACTAAGAACGAATGTTCTTATCTTATCATACTTATGAGATTGATTTTCATATAATGTACACATGGTATATTAAAAGGTACACTTGTCAAGCGTTAAACGTTACATGACATTCAGTGATAGTGAGTCCATTAAGATAATTGCCTACCTTATAAAATTAAATACTTTATCATATACATCGTATATTTAAGTCCAAGTCCAAGGTAGGACAATATTAAACTAGCCATTGAAAAATAAAAAAATTTGGGGTATAATTTAATTTTCACAAAAGGATGTGTTGGTGCAACCAAGCTATCTTTTTACCCTATCTCAATTGCTAAAGAACCTAGAGTCAGCTCAATATCTGTGGGATTGGGCTTAACCCGAACAAGGATAACCCCAAGTCCCAACCCAATCCATGTTATATCACCTGCTATTTGGGCACCCAGATTATATGAAAATAATCTATCTTAAAATAGGATGACACATATTTATCAACACTATTTTTTCTTTTTTTTTTGGTACAATAAAGTTTAGATAAGGAGAGACTACCCAACCAAGGGTCGGAACATGCTATAGGCTTCAACAAGAGTTTACAGTGATACTTATAGATTATCCATCAAGAGGAACTGCCGATGAGACTCTAACCTTGATGCTTAGCTGCTTGTCAAAGCGCTAATGAGTACTCAACTAACTTAATCAATCATCGTTGGTTTATTTATCAACACTACTCAATGTATGTAGACATTTCAACCCGGTATTTGTGATGTGAATATCTCCCGGTCATAGGAGTAAATATATAGATCACTCATATAATATTTATCTCAATAAGTTCCAATAGACTTCTCACTCATCTGGTATCCAATTTTAAAATAATAATAATAATAATGGCATGTGATTGATAATTATTTTTTTATTAATTACTTGTCAAAGTTTCAAAATTCAATAGTGAAAGATTTAAGTAAATGTAAATGTCAAAAGTTGTTAAAACTTTTTGGGGCAATGGGAACATGGATATTGATTCGTTTTCATTGTTTTAGAAAATCAAAACATAGCATTTTAGGATACCAAAATTTTAGGGAGACATCTTTGATCAGAATTTAATCAGAAAAAAGAAAAAGAAAAAAAAAGAAGTGGGATTATAAAAGGAACTACAACGAATGTTAATCTTGAAGAAATACCACAGTACTATGAACACTACCATCATCTGTCCTTTGAGGCAGGAATTCCTTTGTAGAGTTTTACACGATCCTTCAAGGCGTCTCGCCGCGGGCCGCGCCACCTTGTTGTTAGGATCAAAAAGTAGTACTTCTTCAAATGCCTTGAGAGCTGACTTCAGGTCTTTTTTCTTCTCATAGGCATCACCAAGGTTGTTCCAAGCTGTGACATAACCCGGTTGGAGCTTCACAGCCATTTCAAACTGACTAATTCCTTTCTCGAGCTTTCCGTCAAGAATGTAGCTGACACCAAGAGCATTGTAAACCTGTCCAAGTACTTTTCAGATGCAGAAAAAATAGAAGGTATATGTGTATGTTCAATTTTGCGAATATATAGTTTCAATCTCCTAATGTTTCTGTAGAAGAAGAAAGAACTAAAACTTATGCCAACAAAAATTCTTAAACATGGTACCTGTTAATGTTATACAGAATACAATATTAAATAAGATAAAGTCTAAACATTGGCCAAACATTATGAAAAGTTCAATTGATCAGCTTGACAAAAGTATCAATGTTAATGATGCTCTTGCAGTGACATAATGCATAAGTTCACTGTTTCACTGAATCCGGTTCTTTGCAATATATGATTAGTATCGGCAAATTCAGTTACTGCAAGTAGTATCACGATGGTTGATATGGATTTAAACCACTGAAAGGACAATAAGTACAAATGATACACCCAGAAGAACATTAGCTAGTTATGTCATAGTAGTTTCATGTTTATGGTTGAGTTGATTTCTAATTTTATGAGGGTCAATTTATACACATTTTGAGCCAAGAAAAATATCTAGCACCATTGAACTTTTTGCTTCAAGGAATTTTAGAGTAGCTAGACCAAAAGAAAATATAGGATGCGAATTCAATAGGCTGTAAAAAGTTTTTGAAATTGAATCGCAGCTTATTACAGTATTCACAGAAACCTTGACCGCACAATTTATAAAAACATAATGCTTTAATGTACAATTCTTTTTCACAGCTTATCACAGTATCCAAAAAAACTTGACTGAACAATTTATAAACTTAGTGCTTTAATGTACATTACTTATCCAGTGAGAGCATTGCGTATAGATTGTGAGCAATTACAAGGCAAAATAGGCATCACAAGTGACAAAATAAAATTATCACAGGGAAACACACATTGCTCATGCTTATTTGATATGGAAGGCCTAAGAACCATACCTGTGCAAGATCTTGATCGTCTCCATCCCATTTTTCAATTGCCTGACGTAAGTATTTAGTAGCAGCCGGGTAAAATTTCCTTCTCAACATCACCGCACCAAGTTCAAAAAGCTCCGTTGCACTAGCATCACCACTTCTCACTTGTTCCTGAAGACCGAAACATAGAACATGAGTATTATTCAACTAACATTTAGGATGGCTGTTCAGGAAATGTAAGTTTTGGATAATGTAAGTCATCCAAAAGCCACGTGTAAAAGAAAAAAAGCTCCCACCTGCAACTCTTTAGCAGAAAGGTCAAGTTCTCTACGTACAAGGACTTGACGAATCACGAAGAAGGATCCAACTCCAAGCAAACCTAATAGTAAAAGCAGATAAGATAGCTGAATTCCCAATTCAAATAGCTCGCCGATCTCATAAACCGCATCTGTTCTGACATTTTCAACAGCATTCGCCACTTGTGCTGAGATCAACCATGAGCTGGATCCAAATGCAAAGGCGTATGCCCAAATTGTAAGCCTCTTTGCAATGACAGTATCCTCAATGATCAAAAGCTTCCTCGTGGAATCTGCAGTACACTGTTGATATTAGATTATGGCTTATAAAATTGTATATATCTACAGGAAAGGTGCTGGAAACATGTCTGAAATATAAAAGATGCTGGTATAATAATTCATTTCATATACAATCTCCCATTGCTGGATAATTTAATCAAGAAAAATTATTGGAGAGGCCTTCTTCGGGCAGTGCCTACATGCTTCATTTAACTCTTGAATTAATTATCTGACTGACAAAGAGACTTATGAAATTTTACCGTTTAAGAGTTTACACTACTCAAAACTGATTGGATCCTGTAAATTTGGAAAGCAACATTGTAACAAAAACAGCAACCAACTGAAAACACAATTTATACTCAAAGAAGCCGTGCTATGCCATTACATATCTATGTGCTAATATTAGATCTTCTGTACAATAATTTGCATCTTTAACTTGTATGTATGGCAACCTCTTATGTCAAAAAAAAAAAAAAAAAAAAAAAAAAACCTGTATGCCAATCTGTGAATCTCAAAACTCCAGACGGACCCAGGTAATTATATGAAGAAAAAACAGCTTATGTATATAGTATCTGGTAATGAGATTCGGCGGAGCTTCATTACAAATATTTCAAAAGGTCTAAACAAATCAATTATGATTTCTTACATTGTTCAGATTGAAAATTGAGGAGAGAGCATTTATTTCGTGAAAAAAGTCTAATGAGGGTTTAGGATACTGAAGTGGCAAAATATTAACTAATGAACTGAATTACCTTTGCTAATCCCAACATTAAAAACACAGAAACAGAAAGCTGAAAGTGAGCCACTAACATCAGATAGCCAATAGAAGGAAAAAAAAAAAATAGAAGGCAAAAAAGGAAATTACTCTCAAGATTTCTCGGGGTATAAGATTCCGTTGCCAATTGCCTTTGATATGTCTGCCTTCAACGACAATGGAATTAGAAATTAGTAACTAAATTGTATAGTCTAGAACATTGAGTTAGTTTCTACCAACAGAAAGTTTATATAAAAAGAGAAGAGAAAATCGATTCTTCAGATTCCTGAAAAGTAGAGTTCAGGACATGTATGATCTATTTAGATTTCAATTTCAACTATCAAATTTACAAGTAGAAAGTAGAGAACTGCAAATATCTTTCACAATTCTCGTTTGAAAGTTTTGTTTTTTCAGCAAATAGATAGCCTCTTCAAGAACCAACAACGAATTAAAAGCATCGAAAATGTCGCAACACATACCTGCAAATTGCAAAATCTAGCAATGTTTAGTCCAGGGCCTGCCCTGAAGGTCATCAAAACCGGCGCACTACCGCGGGGAAAGATAGCCTGGGAGGTGAATACAAGCAATGACAGAAACATATTTGGCCAAATTCTCCATCAAAGAAGAAACTTTGAAAGCTAAACCTTATAATTTGATAATATCACTAGCTAAAAGCTGCACATTTTGATATCAGAGCAGCATATGAAGACAACTAAAAATCCAAACTTGGCATCATAAAGCAATCAACACCACTGAAAAAGAGCTAAAAAAACCCTTTTATAGAAATGAATTTCGTCATCCAAAACTAATCAAAATCTCAAACCCCAGATGCAGTTTAGACCAAACCCACAATTGAATGACAATTACAAGGCGTTTCAAGCTAACAAAACTGATTGAGAAGAGATTGAATTACCTGAAAAGGGAGACACTTGGGCTTGAAGAAGAGAGAATGAGAATGAGAATTGGAAAGTGTTGGTGTGAGAGAGAGTAGGGAAGAATTCGTCGTTTGGAGAAGCATTTTTTTTTTTTTTTTTTAAACAACTTCAAAGCTGGGTTCTTCTTCTTTCTTCTTCAACTTCGAAGCATCAACAGTCTTTTTTTGTTTTAGACAAATACTCTCTCACCTGTCTCTGTTGTTCGTTAGTGGTTCAAGAATAAGATAACGTCTATTATTATCATAAAATATAATAAGGCCGTGTTTGGTGGTTCCTTTGCAATTAAGTAATTTCTTTTTTTATTTCATTTTCCTTTTTAGATGGTGTAAATATAATTATATATTGAGAGAAAGAAACTAAAAAGATGATGAAAATCATTTCATCCTTAACTTTTCATAAAATATTACTTTTTTAACTGATATTTTACTTTTTAGTTCACGTGGTCCTTAATTTTTATAAAATTAATTAAAATAATTTCTCTGACTAAATTTTTAACAGTCAACCCTAACAGAAGTGACAGATTATCCGTTTTATCCCTAACTACTTATTAAGACATAAAATTACAATATCACCCTATTTAAGTTGAAAAAATTACAAGTTTACCAAAAATATGTAATAACTAAAGTACCCTCATTTAATAAATTAACAAGTTGAACCAATTTTTTATATAAGTTGAATTATAAATTTACCCTTATTAATAAAAAAAATTAATAGTGTTGATGGCATCTAAAAGTGTTACATTTATTTTGTATATACTTGTTTAAAATTTTTATATTTATTTTAGAGGGTATTTGTTACATTGCTTCGAAAAACCACCTGTGAATTTTTTTTTTTTTTTTTAATAAACCTACTCTTATTGATGAAAAATGAAGCTTCATTGGTTTGTTTGTGTTATTTACAAAAAAATTTTGTATAAATAGGATGTTTCCTTAAGAACACCTAAAAGATATAATTGCAGAAAATTAAATAAATATGCAAATAAAAATGTTTCCTTAAAAACATTTAAAAAAATAGATACCACAAGAATCATTAACTGAAATGTAAATACCTGTCCACAAAATATTTAATTATATACTTCAATTATCCAACTAAAGTACATGTCACAAATAAAGTATCAGCATATATAGCAATAGTACTGACATTGTCTGTTTCTAAAAAACAAAAAAACTTTTCGTCCAAATATTAATGTCATACCACCAGCACTAGCATGTATACCATCCACCAGACATATGCTTGTCTGTTTCCAAACAAAATAAAATTTTTCATCAAAATATTAAGGTGTCATCATTCTAATTAAAGTTGTCAAAGAATATCCAAAAAACTAAACTACTATTAGTAAAAGTAATATACTTCATGATTGGGGGCTGTGAGTTGGAAACTATCTGGGAACAATTATCAGCAATATTTCTTGATAAATTCACATGATGCTGAGAATTGTTATAATCAACTGATGGAAGTCCTAATATGATTGTGAACCGAGTCCTCCTTTATGGATTCCATTGCTTCATGAACCCAGCTGCATTACCAACCCTTATTGTCTTCCATAACTTGCCATTCATGTTCAAAATTTTGAAAGTTAACTTGAAATTTGAAAGCATATATCGAAAGCAATACCTAATATATAAATGAAAACATATGTCAAGACAACATTAAATTTATAATAAAAGAAGGAAAGAAAAATGGAGCTTAGGACAATAGCAAAATCAATTATTTAAATGGCTTATGACAGTGCAATAGGACAGTGACAGTACAAACTTACGACAGTGCAAAATCAGTGATAGTGAAAAAAAATGAAGCTTATGACAGTACAAATTTAGAAGAGCAGTTGGCAAGGCAATAGGATTATAACGATAAAACTGAAGAGCTAAATACTACATCATTATAGATGATTTTGAGCAAAACTTGAATAGTCAATAAACACCACTAATCAGAAATACTGCATCATTATATTTCATCTCTAGTGTAAGAATTAAGATCAATAAATGTACCTTGAATTAAAATGTAATTATTTAACTAATAAAATAAATATTAATAATCCACCAATAATTCTCAACTCAGAGAACTATCATACTCCGTCGCAACTTTCATGCAACCATTGTCTATACCGACAATCATAATTCTCAATCCAGAGAACTATCATACTCCACCATAAAAGTATACCACTTAGAATTAATCACCAATTCTAAGATTTCCACCTCGGCACATGTCGAACAAACTTGCTGAAATTTATGGTGCAACTCCCATGTTGGCTTTCCCCGGAAGTTCTTCAGCCATCGACATAATTCTACCACACACCTTGCATCAATACCGCCAACCAATGCCCGTGTGCAAACTTCCCACTAGTAGTGTCACATCCTTTTTCATAGCACCTAGTGATATGCTATAAGGATGTACATATCCTTCTCAAAGGATAAATTCAGTGTCTTCACAAGACACACTATTAGCTTGATTGTTGGAGCTACCTGCCGAACCTGCTCCACCGTTTTGACAATTTTTCTTAACGTGCCCAGATTGCCCACACGCCCAGCAAAATATTTTCTTCCTGGAGTTATTCTTCTTCCAATTGCTCCCATTGCTAGCTACCAATGCTGTGTCTTCTGATGAAGTACGACCTCCACCCTTCAGCCTTCTCTCCTCAGAAAGGAGTTTACCGGTAACTTCTGCAAAATTCAGAGTCTCCTTCCCATATACCAAAATAGGTTTCATATGTTCATAGGAAGATGGAAGAGATAATATAAGCCTTAATGCTTTATCTTCGTCTTCAATTTCAACTCCAATAGACTCCAGTTCAGAAACAATACCATTGAGAACACTCAGATGATCTGAGATTTTTGCACCTTCCTCCATACGCAGAGTATGAAACTGTTCCTTCAGGTACAACCGATTTGAGATGCCTTTTGCCTGATACAACCCTTCAAGTTTTTCCCAGAGTTCCTTGGCTGAATGTATTCCATGCACATTTGCAAGAACATTCTTGGCCAAACACAGACGAATCACACTTGCAGCTCTCAAATCCATTTCTTCCCAATCTTCATTGCTCATACTAGACTCACCTTTGCTGGAATCACTTAAAACAGAGCCTGATTTCTCCTTCAATACCTTGTGTAACCCAGATTGTATTAACACATCCTTGACTTGCACTTGCCACAAGCCAAAATTAATCATTCCATCAAATTTCTCTACACCAAACTTCAAGGAGCTTGAAAATTTAGACATTCTAACCGTATACTGAAATAGTGTCCGTAGTCCGTGAACAGCACTCCAGGTAAGTTCCCAGGAAAGAGAGGTGGGTCACAATGGACACACTTAAATACCAAGTCTTTCCTAGCCAGAACCTTCCTTAGACAAGCACTTCCACAATACTACCACACTTAACTCCAGCAACCAAGAACAATTTAGACCAAGAACAATTCTTTTCTGATGTGGAAGATCAGACAATGCTGCAACCACAGAGCATACTAAGAATTTTCTAAAACCTCTGATACCTTAGCAACCAACCTAGGCTCTGATACCACTTGTTGGGAAAATTAACCTCCCCAAAACCATGCAAAACCACAAAAAAAAAAAAAAAAAATAAAAACAAAGTTAGAACTGTGTTCGAAATCGGGTTCGTCCTCCTACTTCGTCGTCATGCTTAGTCACCGCTGGAGATACAGTCATTCGTCGTCCTCCTCATTTGTCGGTCAGGTTTCGCTTCTTCGTTGGGTTTCGCTTCGTTCGTCAAGATACAGTCGAGTTTCACTTCGCTCGTCGTCGGAGTTTATCGCCAAGACGAAAGAGGAATTGTATGGTTGGAGTTTGTGCTGCTCAGAGGAACAATAATGGCGGTGTGGAGGCCGGTGTGGGTCTGAAAGTGAAAGGACGTAGGTATAGTGTGGGGGGGGCTATTGACTTTGTTTGACAGTAATTTTGTAATGAATGGATACGGTTAACTTAGGGATTTGGTGGGTATATTTTAATTTTTAAAATTATTTAATTATTAAATTATTACATTAATTATTTATTTATATACACGTGTCATCATCTGGTACTAAAAATATTAAAAGACTAAAATAAGCCTTACCCTGTTAACTTTTACTAACGGAAAGGTTAACAAAAGAACTATTTTGATTGATTTTGGAAAAGTTAGGGATTACGGGAGCTAACAAGTGAAATATCGGTCAAAAAGTAATATGTTACGAAAAGTTAGGGAACCAAAATAATTTTCGCCCTAAATGGTTAGTGCACATTCATATCCATTTTAATGGTAGAGGCTCAAGTTCTAAAGACATATTTATAAGAATATATAAGGAGTTTTGTATAATTAATCTCGGTAAGTGCATATAAATTTATAATTAATACATGAAATAATATAGTAAAAAAGAAAGGCTTAAAAATCATATGTCAGACGAAAATCTTCTAATGTTTAGAAATATAATATTATTTAGGTTTCATTGTTTATTTCTACTTTGTTTTGTGTGGGAGGTTATTTTATTTTATGTATAATTAATTCGAAAAAAAAAAAAACACAAGTTCGAGCTTTAATGCATTTAAAAATAAATTCAGGCTAAATTAACTTAAAATTGGAATTTCGATATCCATTATTCATTCATTTGTAGAATATAACAACTATTATATTTAGAATAAATAAATGAGTGGATGTTGAAATCACACAATTTAAGTCAAATTTTTAAGTTGATATATAGTTTTGCCCTTTAAAAATATATCAAACTTGACTATGAGTAAAAAAAAAAAAATCCATTTAAAACAAGTTTAAGAAAGTTACTAATTGAGATAGCTAATATTCTAAATAATTTAATTCAACGAACATAAAATAATCTTTTTCAATAGGAAAAATCTAATAAAGATCTTGTGGATCTACACACATTTAAAAAGTTCTCTAAAAATTTATAAAATCACTTGAATCTATTTGTATTCAACTCAAAAAGTGTCATATTTTCTCAATTAATTATTTTGATGGTGTCTAGGTTTAAGTTATATTATTTCTTCATGCCACTCTTTGATGACTATTCTTTGTATTTCCATCACATACTTGTACAAGAATATGATATCTTATTACTATATCTGCTTCATTAGCAAATACAAGTTACTGTAAAACATGATTACAGAAACTGCAACACTTCCTACAATCTATGCATACAAAAAAACTGAGGATCCTCTTGATGAAAATCCTCCTAAAACTATGCTTAAGGAAACTTGAGAACCATCGAAACCGCGAATTGTTTCACATGTTTCTCTAGTAAGTTTTTGCTTCAAGAAGAACGTCGATCCATAACAAACTGGTTCATCAGGTTAGTGCCTGTGTACGTACCCATTCGCTGAAAAAAATTCATGTAAAAAAGCTGCAAGTTCGTAATATGCAAAATGAGTTGAATAAAAATGGAAAAACAAGTTCAACCGGTTTGTTTACTGTTTATATATTTCATGGACTTGTAACAGACAAATGCATACATGTCTGGTGGTCACTATCTCATCTCATTGAAAAGTTCAAACTTACCTTTTGGCGGGGGGGCTTAACCATTCGAAAAATGAGATCTAGTTTGCTGAGCGAGATTTTGCTTTGCTTCCAATGATGTTAAGATGTTAGATAAAATAGTCGAATCATTACATGTATCTCTTTCAGTTAACCATTCCTCTTCAAGATGAATGTCAATGTCCCTGTATAATTTCAAGCCCATCAAGCACTAAATATGAGTAAGGAGAAAGGTATGTGGTAAAACAGACTAGATTTACGCGTTTACTGGGTAAAGACTCCACCTGGAAAATTTTAATTAACAGAATGGATGAAGGATTAGGAGCTAAAAATAGAGAGACATTACCTCCTCAAGGCAAGAACTTCGTAATTCCTTCGCAAGTAATCGGCATACTTTGTGAGGGCCTCTTGTGCATACTGTCTACCCACAGTTCTTACTGCTGCCGCATTTAGTAAATTTTCCAATGAACCATGCTTTTTTATGAGCTTTAGGGCAGTTTTTCGACCAAATCCAGGAACCACATGTTGAATTCCTGGAACACCATCAACCTCATCACCCATGATGCATCCTACACAGTGACTTGTACCAAATTACATCAATTATATTAAACTTAGCACATTATGAAGTATGAACATCAAGAAAATGCATTGGATACTTACTAAGGCTCAAGTCAGAGTGTGGATCGCAATTGTATTGAGCAATGTAGTGCTTTAGGGTGTAAAAGGACCATCGCTCTAAGTCTTCCAGAGGCATAACTAATTGCACATCTTCAGAAATCAACTGCTTAAAATCTTTGTCAGGTGAGGCAATAACCGCACGATAGCCTCCTTTGCAAAACTTGTTCGACAAGTGTCGCCACCACGTCATCTGCTTCATAGCCGTCGATTTTAACAACCTGCATTCAATTGTTCTCTCAAGTTCTCAACAATGAATGAATGTTCTATAATAAAGGATGGATCGATGAAATTTCCTTTTTCCACCACTATTGGTCCATCAACAATATATCCTTTTCTTACGGATCTATAAACAAAGGGAAGTTAATATATTGAATGTTTGAAGCATGTAACCCGAAACTTTACATTGATATGTTGTAATTTCAAAGTACTAGTTTTGTTCTTCCTTTAAAGATAAAAGGAATCGTCAATCCTCACTATCTCCTTTTATTAATGCTATAAATGGTTATAAACTAGAAAATCCTCAAGTGTGTCCTTAGAATTTACCATATTATAACACATTTAATGAAAAAAATTCAATACAGGAAACTAAATAAAAGGCAAGTAAGAAAGTTCACTCACTGGCACATTGCATTTCCTAAGAACATCTATGACGAACTGATGTGACCTCCCAACATGGACTCTTGAGAATCTTCGTGAAGCTGTTAATTGTCCTATGGATTTCCTCCTATGAGCTTTATATGAAGGTAATAACTGCCTACGATGCTCATTACCCCTCTCTCCATCGAGAACCTGCAATTCCACCTCGGCACATGTCGAACAAACTTGCTGAAATTTATGGTGCAACTCCCATATTGGCTTTCCCCGGAAGTTCTTCAGCCATCGACATAACTCTACCACACACCTTGCATCAATGCCGCCAACCAATGCCCGTGTGCAAACTTATAGACCCACTAGTAGTGTCACATCCTTTTTCATAGCACCTAGTGATATGCTATAAGGATGTACATATCCTTCTCAGAGGATAAATTCAGTGTCTTCACAAGACACACTATTAGCTTGATTGTTGGAGCTACCTGCCGAACCTGCTCCACCGTTTTGACAATTTTTCTTAACGTGCCCAGATTGCCCACACGCCCAGCAAAATATTTTCTTCCTGGAGTTATTCTTCTTCCAATTGCTCTCATTGCTAGCTACCAATGCTGTGTCTTCTGATGAAGTACGACCTCCACCCTTCAGCCTTCTCTCCTCAGAAAGGAGTTTACCGGTAACTTCTGCAAAATTCAGAGTCTCCTTCCCATATACCAAAATAGGTTTCATATGTTCATAGGAAGATGGAAGAGACAATATAAGCCTTAATGCTTTATCTTCGTCTTCAATTTCAACTCCAATAGACTCCAGTTCAGAAACAATACCATTGAGAACACTCAGATGATCTGAGATTTTTGCACCTTCCTCCATACGCAGAGTATGAAACTGTTCTTTCAGGTACAACCGATTTGAGATGCCTTTTGCCTGATACAACCCTTCAAGCTTTTTCCAGAGTTCCTTGGCTGAATGTATTCCATGCACATTTGCAAGAACATTCTTGGCCAAACACAGACGAATCACACTTGCAGCTCTCAAATCCATTTCTTCCCAATCTTCATTGCTCATACTAGACTCACCTTTGCTGGAATCACTTAAAACAGAGCCTGATTTCTCCATCAATACCTTGTGTAACCCAGATTGTATTAACACATCCTTGACTTGCACTTGCCACAAGCCAAAATTAATCTTTCCATCAAATTTCTCTACACCAAACTTCAATGAGCTTGAAAATTTAGACATTCTAACCGTATACTGAAATAGTGCCCGTAGTCCGTGAACAGCACTCCAGGTAAGTTCCCAGGAAAGAGAGGTGGGTCACAATGGACACCCTTAAATACCAAGTCTTTCCTAGCCAGAACCTTCCTTAGACAAGCACTTCCACAATACTACCACACTTAACTCCAGCAACCAAGAACAATTTAGACCAAGAACAATTCTTTTCTGATGTGGAAGATCAGACAATGCTGCAACCACAGAGCATACTAAGAATTTTCTAAAGCCTCTGACACCTTAGCAACCAACCTAGGCTCTGATACCACTTGTTGGGAAAATTAACCTCCTCAAAACCTCCCTAGAAATATGCTAAATATCAGAAATTACAGAGAAATGAAATAGAAAATAATAACAATCACCACAACACAATAATTTACGTGGAAAACTCCAAAACCAGGAGAAAAACCACGGCCCTCAGAAAGAAATTCACTATGTCAATAACCAGTTCTTAGCCAAAAACATTTGACAGATTAATACGAAAGCTAATGTTATGAAAAAGCAGAAGCTTATCGGTATATAGAGATCTATATCAGGTATTAATAAAGAGTAAAATAATGTAACATATTTCGATTGGGATATCTACCAATTGTAAACCACGTACATACCCAACCATCTCATAACAATATATTACGATTTCAAATGCACGAAAACACTTACAGCGATAACAGGGTCACTGCGGCTCACTTGATTGAAGAACAGAGACACCCAGCGACCAAACGAGCGTAAACTGGGCGTGCTTCCTTCGTAACAGAGTGGATTGACGTCCAAGAAGAAAACCCTTTTCGTGCTTTTGCTTTTCTCTTTATCATCTCCATTGAAATCACCTTTCGCCGCCAATTGCCCACCAAATGTTCGATTTAAAGCCCCAAAGAGGACACTTGTTTTAGCTTCCAGCGTTCTCGTTCTCGTCGTTCTAGTTCTCGGCTTGACGCTTGAAATGGAACTTACATCGAATGGTTGGAGAGTGAGATAGGGTCTGACGTGAACGTGAGTAGGCACTGCAAATTCTATCATGTTGATTGACGTCGAAGTTGCACCATAAATTATAACAGTGCAAGTGTTCTTCAAATACGAACAATATTCGGCTAATAGAGATCGGACGGTTTAAGATTAAAAAGGCATTTAGACGATGAGTGAATGAGATCATGATAAACCGTCCGATTTGCAAGTGTTTTTCTCCTTTCCTTTAATTTTTTGTTTTGTTTTCTATTCTATTTTTCTGTTTCAAAGAGTTATCAATTGTTGATTAATTTCGAGTCGGAGTTTTGCTAGTTACAAGAGGGATTAATATTTTCATAAAAATTATAATATTTTTTACGGATCAGAGGACTATCGGAATCAACTGAGATTAATTCATACAAGCACAGTCTAGACAACTACTCCAACTAACGGGAGGGATCTACCCACACAATTACGTTTTTATGAGCAATTATGAGAATATATATTTACATTGCTACATAAGAATTTAAATCTTAGTGACTTAAAGGATTTTGAGACTTCCAACTATTAAGATGAGAGATCTTGTATTCATTAATCATTACACATTTAGTAAAGACTCATAATATGGTTATCATAAACGTGGAAGTAAAAATATTTACACCATTTAAGCTTTAGTTAAAAGTAAATTTACAAAACAGTCCTCTTA
Organism: Xanthoceras sorbifolium; assembly: GCA_003430845.1. NCBI lineage: Eukaryota > Viridiplantae > Streptophyta > Magnoliopsida > Sapindales > Sapindaceae > Xanthoceras > Xanthoceras sorbifolium. The sequence continues at coordinate 6,417,203 of CM010617.1, read as the reverse complement.
AAATTAAAATATTATTAAAAAAATATTTACTGTTTAACTATTATCATTCTCCATGAGAGCTCTCCAATTTTTAAAGAACCATATTCTTGTAAGTTACATAAGTTTATTGTTCTGATTTCATTGATTAGTAAACACAATTTTTAAATAGTTAAATGCAAATTTTATGAAATTAAAAATTAGAAATGTAAAGTAAAATACTGACTTTCATCTCAGTATTATTCTGATTATTGATATCAAATTTTAATACTTTAAAAGAATAAAATTAACCTTTTAAACTATAATCTTTTTATATAGATTTTCAATTATCTTTTAAGATGGTATCTAATTGGATAAAATGCAACCTTTAATTTTTACATTTTTTTATTATAAAAGATAGTAATAAATGATTTTTCTAGTGTATATGAACTTTGAAGGGGTAAAATCTCTTTATTTATTATATAAATAGTTTGTTTCGGGAATATTCATCATCCGAGCTGGTTTGCCCGAGAGGTTAAGGGGGAAGACTTAAGATCTTCTGCACATAAGTGCGCATGGGTTCGAACCCCATAGCCAGCATTATCATTTTGCTTTTTTTTTTTTTTTGGTTCAAAAACCCGGCCAGTGCATACGAATTTCCGTTGATAGCGCTAGAGCTGTGGATTAGTTTAAATAGCCAGTGTTATCATATTGCTTACTTTTTTTGTTCAAAAACCCGATCATTTCATAGGATTTTCGATTCTTTGTCGGTTTGAAAATTCGATCAGTTTAAATGAATTTTCAATTGATAACGCTAGAATAGATTAGTTTAAATAGATCGTGTTAGAATTGTGAATTTGAATATCTATAATCTTTAGACGATACTAAAGTAAACTTATATTAAAAGGCCAAGCGTTTTTCTTTTTCTTTTTATATTTTTTAAAGTGTAACTATAAATGTGTATATTAGAGTTGAATTGTAACTCTAAACAATAAAATACATATTTCTTTCGTATCAACATTAAATTTTTCATCTTAAATATTGTAGTGATTTTGATCATTTCGAGCACAAAAAATAAAATAAAAGTAGAATCAAAATTCGTCATCTATTTTACTGTCTATTAGGAATGTTAATTTTAAGGCTTTAATATTTAATTTTGATGATAGCATACACTTGGTGAATAACTAATTATATTTGAATTGAAATGGTTATACTAATTATGATAATATATTAAAAGAAACCACGCAAGGTTCTCACACTTTGAAAACGTCACTCTACATGCACAAAGAATCAAACACCAAGCCTTTTGGGTATTAAATGGCTAATTTTATTGAAGCTTGTGAAAAAGTCGAGTAGTTTTGAGCTTATTATTTTAATATATCGTAAATTAGTCTATATTTGCAGGTGATCTAAATGGTTTGGCTCAAATGACCCTCAGATTGAACTTTTGGATTCTTTAATCACGTTTGTTAACAAGAAGTTTTGGATACGACAAAGTCAAAGGTCAACTTCGACATATTGAATAAAAATATAATGAAAGAGTCCACAAGTTAAAAGAAAAGACTGTTTTAAGGTAATACTGGACGATGAATAGAGTTTCTCGGCAACTTGGAAAGGTTGAGATGCTCTACGAACTTTTTTTTTATTGTCATTTGTAATTAAAGAAAAATTATTGCGAGTAGTGCTGGGGTTTAGCCAGCATTTAAGCTCTGACAGTCAAATCAATTTTATATTAATGGGGTTAAGTTTTCTATAAATAAAATCGAGTTTCAACTAAAAGAAATTGTGTACCTCTCATTTTATTCGGAACTTCTATTTATAAAAAGTTTCTTAGATGACCCATCCATCAGGAGGGTTGATGTTATCATGGGATGGCTCGTCGAGAGTCATCATTACCTCACTCATCCCTTATGTATTGAGTTTCTTGCTTTTTTCGTGAATAAATCTTAAGATTTAACAGTTTATCAGGTGGTCAAAGGATATCGCATTAAATGCGGTGTATCGGCATATTTATTATAATATTACTAGCAATAAGTGTCATCAGACACATTAAATTCTGATAGGACTAGTAATTAATGTTCTCCCGTGTTAATAGGACAAGTAACTATTGCTTACTAGTGCATTTATTATTGATGAGACAACTCTACGAGATTAATCTATGTAGGTAAGGGTCCTCTCAGCTTTATAAAAAAGAGAAAGTGTCTGGGAAGTCGCCGAGGGATTCTCTCGGCGAAGAGGACTCAAGCCATGACTTTATATGAAGAGGCCGCAAATCATGACTTTATTCTTCTCCATACCGACCTAGCGGTTCCTCTAGGAAATCCTCACGACAAGTTGTTGAGCCAAGACTTCCATTCTTACAAAATCAAATATATATATATTTGAGCTTAGACTTTCACATTCACTCTTTGAGAGATCTTCATTTGTCATTGAAATCATTTTATTCTATTTTGTGAGAGAATCATTTGTTAAGTGCTGTGATTGTAAATCCAAATGTGGGGTTTCACTTGGTGGGTTTGTCATAAAGCATCTAAGTTGTTATAATGTTTTAACTGACACCCATAAATCCAATTAGAAAATTGATAGGATCAAGCTTTTGGAATAAGCTTGGGGAGTGGATGTAGACACAGATTTGGGCCGGACCACAATAAATATTTTGGCCCAAAATTTTAACTATGGGTCGGATCCAGACGTGGACCTCTCTCTGGTAATAAATAGAAAGGTTCTGAGACCCTGAGTCCAATTCTGGACCTTTTAATTTTGCGGGTCTAATCCGGGTCTGGAGCCGGTTTTTCATACCCTCACTCCAATAGATTTCAACCAGCAAAATCGACCCTTGAATACATATTCAATTCAATCCTTATCCAAGTTTTTACTTCCAAAATCCCTCTCAAACCCCACTCCACTCACTCTCTGTAACCTCAAATGGCTCACCTCCTCCAAACCACCTTCCTCCCCTCCTCCGCCGCCGTCATCCCCAGTCCCCAGTCCCGCTCTTTACGGGTCAGAGTCCGGGTGGACGCCAAGCTCCGCGAAATCTCCACGCCGGCGCTGAGCACCACCATGTCCCAAGGCAAGCTCGTGTCCTGGGGTAAGTCGGAGGGCATCAACCTAGACAAGGGCGAGACCGCCTTCGTCGCATCCGCTGCCGCCACAGCCACTGCTGGGGCCGTGGAGTCGGGAGAAATGGCAGCAAGAAGATATTGGAATATCAATTTGCAAGAGATGATGGAAGCCGGAATCCATTTCGGTCACGCCACCAGGAAATGGAATCCGAGAATGGCGCCTTATATCTCCGCGAAACACAAAGGTATCCACGTCATAAACCTGACCGCAACCGCCCGCTATTTATCTGTAGCTTGTGATTTAGTTTTCGAAGCCGCGACCAAGAAGAAACAATTCTTGATCGTCGGCACCAACAACAGAGCCGCCGATCTGGTGGCGCGAGCCGCAATTAGGGCACGGTGCCACTACGTGAACAAGAAATGGCTCGGCGGCATGCTAACCAACTGGTCCACCACGCAGACGAGGCTCGATAAATTGAAAGATTTGACTGTCCAACAAAAGACGGGAAGATTCGACCGTCTTCCGAAGCAAAACGCAGCGATCTTGAAGAGACAATTGTCGCGCTTGCAGGCGTATTTGGGCGGGATCAGATACATGACGAGAGTGCCCGATGTTGTGATCCTCGTGGATCAGCTAGAAGAGTACACGGCTCTTCGAGAGTGTATAACTCTGGGAATTCCGACGATTTGTTTGATCGATACGAACTGCGACCCTGATCTCGCGGACATTTCGATTCCGGCAAACGATGACGCCGTGGCTTCAATCCGATTGATTCTGAACAAATTTGTGACTGCGATTAGTGAGGGTCGTTCTCGTGCTGACGAGGTATGAAATCTATCTTTGGTTGACAGGCTACCTTTACTTGCTGTTGTTCGCAGAAGCATCTTTGTAATACTTGTAAGATGAGTTGGTTCTTCTTCTTTCTTCAATGGTTTCACTGGTTTGGTTCAAGATTGTCTATTATTTTGGTGCCTTTGCAATTCTATAATTTATCTTCAAAATCGAAAATGAGATCGATGGTGTTAAATGTAAATTATCTTCAGAAAAAGAAACTAGAAAATGAAGGATTTTTTTTTTTTTTTTTAATTTAAGTCTTGACACCAGTTATTTCGAGATCGCTCAACGTCAATCTCTACTTTCTTTTATAAATCTTTTGACTTTTAAGAGTGGTGTACCGGAGAATTTAGCCTACGGCTTACACGGCTAATATTTAAACTGATCTAAGAGCATGTTTGGCTAAGCTTATAAAAGTAGTTTTTGAATTTTTTGGGTTCAAAAGTCATTTTTAGACTTGTTTCGATGTTTTCGCAGAAGAGCTTTTAAATTTTAAAAGTTCTTCCAGTCAAAGCTAAAATATATGGCTTTTACAGGAAGAGCTTTCAAAAAATTAAAAGTTCAAAGTAAAAGCCCTATCAAACAGGTCTAATTCAATTAAATGAGGAAATCCTTTTTGAGAAAACAAACTTAATCAATTACCTAATTTGCACAAAGTATTTACTTAAAAGAATTAATATAATCATTTTCAACAGAACAATTTAATAAAGATTTCTAAAAAAATATGCAATCATATTGGATCTATCTTTAACTCAATTAGAGAGATTAGTGCTATACCACTTAGATCAAGTTACGTCCGAATAGATCGAACACTAAAAGTAAGATCCGGATAGTAATTCTTACTATAGAAAAAGAATCTCACTGTTTTCATAATTTATAAAGTAAAAAAAATAGTACAGATTTAGTGTTTTAATTTCATAAAATAATCGACACAAACTTTATATAATTTAATGCGAGTTCTGTGAGATTGAAGGTGAGAATATGAAAATTATTGTTTTTATTGATGCAAATTTTATTATTTTGAGAGAAAAAAAGTTAAATTCTTTATTTATTTTTAAACTATAATTTTCTATATATAATTTCAATTAATTCTTAAAATGGTATCCAATTGGATAAAATGCAACCGCTATTTTTTCTTTTTTACATTTTTTTATTCTAAAGATAGAACTATATATTAATTTTTCTGATTTTTTTTTTTTTTTTTACTTGTCACATATCATCTACCTACATTAGAGTGTAACGACAAATGAGTATATTAAAGTTGTAACTCTAAACGCTAGTGAGTAGTGATCGGTCATCACATCAAATATTAGAGTTGAGTTGTTAGTTTAATTTCATTTTTCGTATTAATGCCAAATCTTTTAACCTTTGAAGTGTTGTATTGGTTATTCAAATCTTTATTTTTGTTACAAAGATTGAAGGTAATGAATAAGTATGGTAGGAGATACGAAGAAATTGCAGTGCAAAACTGAAAATAGAGCACATTTTTTGTGCCATTAAAAGGTTGTGAACTTGTAATAGGAGAAAAGAGTGTGATTTTAAGATTTAGAGATCAATGATTTTTTGTTATCTATTTCACTCCCTATTGAGATCTCATAAATTACTAAGTAATTAATTAATTTACGAAAAAACTTCTAGCTAAGATTTTATCTCAAATTATTTTATATTTACGACCAAAATGGGCTGGATTTAACTTTAAGAATATGACTTTGAAAATTAAGAATAAAAATTATGATCTATTTGACTAACTATTTGAATCCATTTGTGATTCAATATGTTTCCTTAATTTAAATTAAATTTATAATTAACCATTATATAAATAATCTAATTATATTTTTTTCTTGGGTAATTCCAACATATTATATGGAAGTAGAATATGAAAGCCCAATTTAATTTTGGTGTACAATACCTCTCACTTAAACATACTAATGTGTTTCAAGATCAACCAACTATTTAAAACCCTAGAATTGTAAAATTATGATATTATGAAAAAGGGTTTTGTACCTTATAATTGATAATGTAATTTGTAACCCTGTAATGTTAGTTTCTAATGTTGTGGGAAATGTTTTACAATCCAGTACACAACATTGCAATAATTAGAATCCGCTATTTGATTAAATGGTTGTAAGAATAAATAATTAAATTTTTTATATATTGTTTGATCTCAGTTCAAGTTTTACTATGTATATTTATCAATATATATACATCAATTGTTTTATCTCAGTTTTATATCATATTGAATTGTATTTTTTATATCTTTAGTGAATTTTTACACTAAATATTATTTAGTAATATCTGAATTGATCTCGATAAATTATAATAATTAATATTATAATTATATAATTTTTAAAAAAAATTTAAAAATTGCATGTACAATATTTCACAAATGACGTCTCTTAATAATCAATCCATTTTTATTTTAACCTCAGGAAAATCAAAATAGAAATAGAATGTGTGTATATATTTTTTTAAAAAAAAAATAGAGAAAACAAAACACAGTCAGTTGTCATCACATTCACCGGTAAAGTAGTTGAGACCTCCGCCCAATTTCGATACACTCTAGACAAATAAAAAAAACACAACAAATCCAACCAACAAAATCGACCCTTCAATTCAATCTTTTTATTTATACACTAAAAAAACACTTCAATTCTCTTCCAAAGTCTCTCTCTCAAACCCCACTCAACTCTCTGTAACCTCCACAAATGGCTCACCTCCTCCACACTACCTTCCTCCCCTCCTCCTCCTCCTGCGCTATCCTCCGCCGCCCTCAGACCCGCATTTTTCGGGTTTCGAGGGGCAGGGTTCGTGTGGACGCTAAGATCCGCGAAATCTTCATGCCGGCGCTGAGCTCCACTATGACCGAAGGCAAGATCGTGTCCTGGGTCAAGTCTGAGGGCGAAAAGCTGGCCAAGGGCGAGAGCGTAGTTGTTGTCGAGTCCGACAAGGCCGACATGGACGTCGAGACCTTCTACGACGGCTACCTCGCCAAAATCATGGTCGACGAGGGCGGTGTCGCCGCCGTCGGCTCCGCCATAGCCCTTCTCGCTGAGTCTGAGGACGAAATTGCCGAAGCCCAAGCTAAGGCCGCCGCCACCACTGCATCGCCTGTTTCTTCTTCTTCCTCCTCCTCGACTGAAACACTTTCTACTGCCACCCCGGTGGACCCACCACAACAGGAGAAAGTTAAGGCCGCCGGAACCGTGGTACCCGCCGCCGCCGGAACCGCAGTGGGGTCCGCCGCGCATCCGGCTTCGGAGGGAGGGAAGAGGATAGTGGCGTCTCCGTACGCGAAGAAGCTCGCGAAAGAATTGAAGGTCGAGCTGGGGAGAGTGGTGGGAACCGGACCAATGGGGAGGATTGTGGCCAAGGATGTGGAAGCCGCCGCATCCACTGCCGCCACCGCCACACCCTCCGCCTCTCCTGCAGCTGTCGTGGCATCTTCTCCTCCTGCTGCAGGCGTTGAGTTGGGAAGTACGGTGCCTTTCACTACAATGCAGTCAGCTGTGAGTAGAAACATGCTGGAGAGCTTGTCGGTTCCCACTTTTCGGGTGGGCTACACCATAACTACCAATGAACTCGATGCTTTGTACAAAAAGGTAATAATTTTTTTTTTCTTGATTGTAAGATGTTTAGTATGATATTTTGGATCGATCATTTACTTATCAGTTGATTCGATTATATATTCATTTTTTTCAGTGGATTCTATAACATATTTATTTGAATTTGTTTGCTTTTTTTTTTCTTGATTCTAAGATGTTTAGAATGGTAATTTGGATCGAACATTTACTACCAGTTGATTCGATTATATATTCATTTTTCAGTTGATTCAATTGTATATTCATTTGTATAGATCAAGTCCAAGGGAGTAACGATGACAGCCTTGCTTGCCAAGGCGACAGCACTTGCATTGGTTAAACACCCTGTTGTGAATTCTAGTTGTAGAGATGGTAATAGCTTTACATATAACAGTAGCATCAACATTGCCGTTGCTGTGGCTATAGATGGTGGGTTGATTACACCGGTGCTTCAGGATGCCGATAAGGTTCTTTCATTCTATTTTTTCCTGGCCTTGTGAAGTTCCCTATACATATTATTCCAGTATCAGAATTATTTCTGACATTTAAGAATTCTCCTGTCTTTTAGGCTGATATCTATTCTTTGTCGAGAAAGTGGAAGGAGTTAGTTGATAAGGCCCGTGCCAAGCAGCTGCAACCTCATGAATACAATACAGGTACTGCAGGTTCCTTCCTTCTTAAATATATAAATATAATTGTGTAATAGAGGCCTGAACATGAGACTGTTTTTATTCTACCATAAACATTTTCATGCTTATAATATATTTAATTTTTTCTGAGCTCATCACTGTTAGGGGTCCGAACGTGTAAAAAATATGAAGCTGATATCGAGATTGTGGACATATGTAGTGACGTTGCAATTTGAAATTTGTAGGAATTACTCTTGCCATCTCATGTTAAGTATAATGAGTTGTCACATTCAGATTCTTCTTCTTCTTCTTCTTTTTCCGATAGGAAATTAGAATTGTCATGTTTATTTTCGGAAATAATTATTACCTTATGGTTATGTTTTGAAACCTAAATTTCGAGTACGAGCTCTGCTCAGATACATTTGCCACCCACATGATGTTAGAACCATTCTTTGAGTCTCTTCTAAGCACACCTTTCCTTTCTACCCATTTTGCAATTTCTGATCAAGAGCCCATATATTTGACAGTCTATGTGCATGTCACAATGCTGTAATTATAGGTTTTCTCTATTTTCTTTCTTTCATAAATTCTCATGTTTTGTTGGTCCCTTTATCTATTGGCTGCTCAAATGTTATGGGATTGGAATTTGCCAATGTTATCCGTTAGTGCATTTTTAGTTACCTTGATTTTGGCAAAAGATGTTAGTGGATTCAGTGATAGGGGTTGCATAATTTATCATACCCAATTCAACTTCGAACTTCATATTTTATCCGTTCACATTTAGACTGGATTCGGTGGGAGGGGCTGAATTTTAATTACATTTTGCTGTTACAAACTACGCCAGAAGAGAGCCTGGGGATCTCAATACTGGATGGTTAAGCAGTTTTATCTTAGTGTAGATAATGTTTTGCTTTACCCTGATGCAATAATTTTCTTATCGAGCAACTGATGATAAATGATTGGTACCATTTCTTTGCAATAGATGTTGTGATGTACAATGCATAATCACGGCAGTTTGGAGTTCTTGCTACGACTAAGTTATCCCTATTTTATTTTGGTTTTTCAGATTTTTGTAACAATGACCATTCTTTGTTCGTGACCTGAGATATGAAATCAGTTTATGACTATGCTTAACTTGTCATCTATGAAACATGTGCTCACAATTTACATTTCTTATGCAGGAACTTTCACTCTTTCTAACCTTGGGATGTTTGGCGTAGATCGCTTTGATGCCATTCTACCACCCGGAACGGTAAGTGTTTTAGCTCAAATATGAACGTGTTCCATTCTGCTTGATTCTCTGCACGATCTGGGTGAATCTTATATGGATTGAATTATATGATAGTGCATGCATATGATTTGATCGATTTTCCTTATGCAGGGAGCAATAATGGCTGTTGGAGCATCCCAGCCTTCTGTTGTGGCAAGCAAGGATGGCCGGATCGGCATGAAGAATCAAATGCAGGTAACAAAAATATTTTATCAATGGTGCTTATGAAACATGATTTCTTTGTTCCATGTGTTTGGAATCAATACGCAGATTCATACTCCGGAAACTTATTATATTTACAGGTAAATGTTACGGCTGATCATCGTGTGATATATGGTGCTGATCTGGCTCAATTCTTGCAAACATTAGCGAAGATTATCGAGGATCCCAAAGATCTTACCTTCTAGTCTAACATCTGTTTTTCGAAATGAGATCTTCTTGGCTTTTTGATTGATTGTCAGATTTCTCTCCCCTTCTCATGTTTCTCTAGTAATCAATCGTTGATCCTGATGGAATAGAATTGTGCAGAGAAATTCGGGAGCTATTCACTGTTTATTCAAAGTCCTACAAAGAGCAAGAGAAGAATTTTGCAGAGCAATGCGTATTTCCTATTTTCTTCCATTAATGTTCTGAAATTTTTTCACTTTGCTGTCATGAACTCTTCAATTTTCTCTGTTGTGTTGTCCATTAAATTTTGGCTGTTCATTGTTGTTTCAATGTCTCATTAATCAAATTCTCTTAACTATGCCAACCATTTCTATTCTTTTTAAGATTTTGGCTATATTGTTCAGCAAATTAAATGGATAGATTGTGTGAAATTCTCTGCAATCTACTACAATACAAGCATCAAACATGATTGAACAAGACCAGCACAATTCGTCTGGCTCACATTTTATGCATGATTTTAATGGAGTGAGTTTACTGTGCCCATCTCATATAGAAACCTCTTGATCGAAGCTTGGCATAAGTCTTTTAGAAGCATGCTGTAAAGCTAAAAATGGAGCCACTGACCTAAAAACTTCTTTGTGTAATACATGTAATAAATCTTCGAATAATCAAACACTTTTACATGCAGGTTGGCTTACAAATTACAGTGCAGCCATATTTGTATAAACAAAAGATGCTTTTCTCGTAGCTAATACTAACATATGATCAAAACTCGAATAACCAAAATAACCATCTTATGTATAGAATCCTGCTTCGAAGTTGATTTAACTCAGAGGCAAGGCTTTATCTTGTGGAGAGGAAAAACCCGATTTTTGTTATCAGACAAGGTTTACCTTGCATTCAGTAGCAGCCGTAACACGCTCTTCATTTTCGGCCTTGGTTCAGGTGAGACATTAACACAAGCAATGGCAACCTTAAGGACTGCAAGCATCTGGCTTCTGACGGTAATTGATGTTCTGCTGACATTAAAATCAAGGATGTGATCCCATTTATCTTGCTGTGCTGAGTAACGTAACACCCGCTTTGCTAACTCCATACCCTCACTAACTGCAGGTTTTCCTGTCAGCAACTCCAGCAGAACAACCCCAAAGCTGTAAACATTCCCGGCCATTGTTACCATCATTGTGTAAGCATACTCTGCAATGAACAGCACAGAGATCTCAAAAGGCTAAAACAGCACATTTAGAGTAACTGGATTGATGGTTTAGGATTAGATCGTCGCTCCAAATAATTAAAATTTTTTGGAGAAATTCAGTATTCAAATAACTCTGAATGATACTATAAATGAGTCAAGGGTGTGCAATGCTACCAGATAAATGTAACAGCTGAACATGATTTGATGAATTCTTTAGTCATAAAATCAGGAGAAAGAGTTTACCTGGAGGAATATATCCGACAGAACCAGCAACTGTGGAAAGGCTGCCAGTGCTCTTTGACGGGTCAATCACTTTGCAGAGTTCAATGTCTCCAACTTGCGGCTCCTTCATTGACTTAAGCATAATGTTTTTACTTGACAGGTCAAGGAGGAGAATGGGACTGGAGGTGCATCCATGAAGAAAAGCAAGACCTTGAGCTACTCCAACTGCTATGCTGTAACGGCTTGGCCAATCTAAAGCATTTTCCAGGCTGCCATGAAGAACGTCGAAAAGTGTACCCTTTGAAGCATATTCATAGAAGAGATAAGCACTATCCGTAGTTAAGACATAAGCCAAAGGAGTCATCACATTTGAATTGTTCAGCTTCCCCAAGACCTCCAGCTCTTGTTCGAATTTATCATGGCTGCCCAATTGGAATATCTTGTCACTCCAGTTTAGCTTCTTAATGAAGTAGCTCACTCCGGACGGCATGATGGCTTTGTAATAGGTTGAAAACCTCGTTTTCAGTGTAATGTTCAATGGATCAGCCACTGCTTCCATGGCTTTAGTGAAGCAGATGTTTGATCTGTGGATTGCATTTGCTGTCAAAAGATTACCATGGATAACCTGAGGAGATGGAAGATCTCCTCCTAATTGTAGTTGCTCGTCATTAACCCTGTAAAAGCGTCTTGAGATTGCTAGAGTGACGACTGTGACTACCCCAAGAGTCAGAAGTGCAGCCCCAAGGGCAATAAAAATTGGCACTGCAACTGATTTTTTTCTATTTGTTGATCCTGCGGAAATGTTTGGTGTTGTAACATTTCTGAGGTTTGGATTTCCACTAAAGTTGACTGAAACATATGAACCAAACTTGGGGACATCTCCGGAGAGCTGATTATTAAAAAGTATCAACTGCGTCAGGGTTTTCATTTCAGCCAGAAAATCAGGAATCTCACCAGAGAACTTGTTGTTTGAGAGATCCAAAACTTCTAATACAGTCAGCCGTCTGAGACTATTTGGGATGAATCCTTCAAAGAGGTTGCTGCTCAGATTCAAAGAAATCTGCAGGTTTATTGGCATCATCGGAATTGTCCCACGTAGTCGATTTTCTCCAAGTTGAAGTTCTATCAAAGAACTCATGTTGCTGATAGAGTTGGGTATTGTGCCACTGAGAGTGTTGCCTTCCAGGTTCAAGTTTGTAAGCTTTTGCAAGTTTGAAATAGAAGAAGGGATTGAACCAGCCAGCGAATTCCTACTCATGTTCAACGTAGACAACACCTGTAGCTGCGCAAATTGACTTGGGATCTCTCCACTCAGCTTATTGAGTTGAAGCTTCAAAACCTGAAGACGGCTAAGATTACCTAACTGTTCTGGCACTGAACCGGTCAGGTAATTCTGAGCCAAGTTCAACAGTGTCAAATTTTGGCAAGAACTCAATTGCTGAGGTATCATTCCAGTAAAGCTATTGTTTTCCAGTTCCAAGTAAGTCAAGTTACCAAGTGTTGCACATGTTAAAGACGGGATCTCCCCAGACAGTGAATTGCTTCCCAATCTCAACCTCACCAAGTTTGACGATATGTCCTTAGGTATGGTACCGTTTAGTAAATTAAAAGACATATCCACCATCTGCAAATTTGGTTGTGACAAAAGGTCTGGTGGAATCGACCCAGTTAACTTATTATAACTAAGATCTAAAATTTTCAGATATCTTGTGAGTTCACCAGGAATTGAACCACTAAAATGGTTCTGATTCGCTGCAAAACGGGACAGGGTTGCTAGCTTTGAAAAGTTTGCTGGGATTCCACCATTCAAATTATTGGAAGAAAGAATTAAAACCTCCAACTTGGAGAGTTCTCCAATTCTACCAGGAATGAAACCAGAAAGGTTATTAAAACTAAGATCTATATGTGTCAAATTTCCATAATCTGCTAATTGTTCAGGAATTGAACCCTGGAAATTATTCACAGAAAGATCAAGTTGCTCTAAAGCCTTAGCTTTTCCTAGGTTGGTGGGAATAGACCCATCAAAATGATTGCGACTGAGATGCAAGCTTTTGAGACTATCTAATTGATCCAACTCTAGACCAATTTTTCCACTCAAACTGTTGTAAGATAAATCCAGGATTTCTAATCCAACAAAACCATGAAAAGTAGGCAAAGAACCAACCAACCTGTTCTTGCTAAAATTCAACAACTTCAACCCATGAATCCCTCCACAACTTGTGATGAACTCATTTGGGATTGAGCTCAGCTGGTTGTTGGAAACATCAAGAGCCTGCAAAGAACCAATCTTGCAAACAACAGGCAGGAAATCAGAGGTGACGAGACCAAAACCAGATAGAGAGAGATTAGTTATAACGGAGGAACCAGTGCATTGAACTCCCTTCCATGAACATGGGTCTCGCTGTCTGGTTATGTCCCATGGTGAAGCTGTGTTGTTGAGAAGCTGAGAAAGAGTAATCATGGTGCTTGTCTGGTTGGATGATTGTTGAGAGAACACTAGAGGACATAGTGAGAAAAAGAAGAAGTAGAAGAAGAAGGGAGACAAGAACGTAGCTGAGCTAGAGATACTCATGCTTCTTGTTAAATATTTATGTGTTGGTTTCAGGTGGAGGAATACAGAAAACAGAACAGAACAGAGTGTTCTTGAAATAATAGAAGAAGTTATATTAAACAAAGATAGAGAGAGCAGAGAAGAAGAAGAAGTGGAGAATATTAGAACAAAATGAGAGTGGGGTTTTCAAGAAGAGAAAATGTTGTTGTTTCGGGTTGGAGGCGTGTTGTGTTGGGAGGAGTGGAGTTGACTGCAGACTTGGAACTGCAAGTCTGCAACAAAGTGGAGAGACCTGACTGACAACAGTGTGTGGTATGGTGTGGTCGCTACTTTTGTCTTTTTGACCTTTTGACTGTTATATACTTTTAATTTTATTTTTGGTCTTTGGACGTTGCTCACACGCACACTTTCTCAAGCAATCACCAAGAAAGTTCTGTCTCGACTATCGACCGACTTTCCACATCATCCATACGTTTATTTTTTCACATACATTTATTACATAAATAACTCATCACTCGTTATTTACTCCGGGAGATGGGGACGAAACCAGAATTTAGTTTTTAGAAGGATTGAGAAAAAAATAAATATTTAAATTTATATATAAAAATATACTAATATTTATTAAAGTATATTATTAAATAGGAATAAATGAAATTAATTTATTAAAGTATATTATTAAAATAATGAGATAAACTTGAGTTTTTTCTTTTCTATTGGATAATTACGGTATTATTAAACAATAAAAATAAATAGATAATTATAATTAAATTAAAACAATAAAAAATAAAAAAAAAACCAACCGAATTTATTATATATATAATATAATATAAATTATTTTAATAAAAAAATTATTAATTATTTATTGGCTTGAGGGGCCATGACCCCCCTAGCCCCAAAGCCTCTGCCACTAAATGAATATATTTACTCTCATAAATATTGATAGAAAATTCCTAGTGTACGATAATGAAATTTGAATTCTCATAAGTATTGAAAAGGGAGTGCACTTGTATAAATAACTATTTATTAATATTATATTTCATAAAAAAAATTTATTAAAATTTATTTAATAAATAGATACGTTATACAAATTTATGAATAATATGACATAGTACGGGATTTTGATTCTATTCATCCAAGAATTGGTATCAATAACTTGTGGAAGTGCAACTACATATTAAATTTATGATATCAATTCTTAAAGTTTGGGGTGTTCAAATGCGATCTAATTGTGTGATTGTATAGCACTTAGTTAACTAATTTACAAAATGAAAAATCATCACTAATTTTGTGACTCAAAATATTAACATTTGTATAGTTTAATATGAACTTTTTATGGATAACAAGACTAATACCTTTTTAGAAAAAATGTATTAAGACTTATTAATCAAAGAAATATAAAGTTGATTAATTGTATTTTTATAATTCGGACAACTATTTTCAATAATGGGAGGGGCAGGGGCGGAACAGGTGGACAATATTTGGGGAGGCCAGACCATATATTTTTAATTTTTTAATATATAAATAAAATATTAAAAAAAAATTTACATGCAAAATTTTTTTTTTTTCAAAAATTTTGGGGGGGCCAGGGTCCCCCCTGGCCCTCAAAGGGATCCGCCCCTGGGGAGGGGTCTACTCCCAAGAGGAGAGATGTCTACCCACACAATTGTATTTTTATAGGTAAAAGTGATAATAAATATTAATATGCCTACATAAGGTATTGAATCTTGATGGTTTGGATGAGTTTGAGACCTCCAACTACTAATACAATGGACCTTGTGTAACTTTTAACTAATTTACTAAATACTTTTTTAACCATTATAGATTATAAAATAAATAATTATTTTATAAGATATAAAAATCTCAATACATCACAATGCCTTTGATGTGAGAGATTGGATTGAACTATTTTTGTGGGATTGGATTGGACTAATTAGTAATATCATATATTTGATGCATTACGAATTTGACTAAAAATAATATTATCTCTTATTTGATATAGTATAAAATTTAAAAAAAATAAAATTTAAATTAAATATATTTTTTTAATAATAATTTAAAAGAAAAGAAAAAAAGAAAAAAGAAAAAAATTATATAGCTTAGAACAAATTGTTCTGCCCGCTTAGTAGCTGTATGGGATAAAAATATATGACTGAATTGAGACAAATTTCAGTCCTGCTCTGCGTAACAAACAAGGCCATAAATTAAATCAAATAAGGAGGAAAGTGAATGGAAATTGATACTAAATAGTAAATTTGATGATACTCAAATTTTTGCAAAGTCATTGAAGAAAAGGCATGAATGAGAAGATTCAAAAGTCATGGGAGGAGGAGGCCACAATTGACTAGAAGAAACGCGTTTTTTTAGAATGACTTTTGGGGTCATGAGAATGGGGACCAAAAAACCCTTTAGATAATGTTTGCAATGTTTACTTGTTGACTCACTTTTATTATTATATATTAATGTGAGAAAATGGTGTATCATTTTCCTTCTTCTTCTTGGTTGAATTTTCAACCCACCAGATTTCTCATGGTCATCAAATTCAATTTATTGTGAAAGAGTCCTTGAATCTCTTAAAAAAACGTTTTCTTACCCAGATGATCAAAATAATTGAAATAAATGCAAGAATTCTACTCTTTCTTTTTCCTTTTTTTGGCCTTGTGTGAAGTTATTTTTGTTCTAAAATTTCACATTAAGAGTTGATTTTACCATGTATCGTGGGTGACCATGTCAAACTAATTATATATATTTATAATTATTGTATTGTGAGATTTGAAGATGAGATATGATTCGAATCTATAACTTTTTTAATATAGGTGTGAAGAGCATAACATTAGTTAAACTCATTTGGTCACCGTATATGTATTTTTAGAATTTTTTTTTATATAAATTGGTTGGATTTTAATTTAAAATCTAATTAATAATAAGGGGGAGCTTTAATTTAATCTCTAATGTTTGATGAAACATCACTTTTTTACTTAGGTTTTTTTTTTGTTCGCATGGTCCCTCATGTTTACTAAATAGATCAAATTGATCGTTTAACCAATTATTTGACGGTCAACCATCACTATTTGACAATTTTTTCCTTGAAGAATTAATAGAATTATAATTTTACCTATCAATTGAAATATAATAAAAACAAATTATAAAAAATAATTAAATTAATATTAAATTAAATTATAAAACCTATTAAAAAAATATTCAAATTAAATTATTTTATTAGAAAAATTAACATTTAAAAAAATAAAAAATTTAAAAATTACGAATAAAATAAAATAAATAAATAAAGTTTTATTCTTTAATTTTTAAATGTTAATTTTTCGAATAAAATAACTTAATTTAGATATATTTTTTTAATTCTCAATTTTTTAATTTTATTTTTAATTTTTTAAATGTTAATTTTTCTAATAAAATAACTTAATTTGAATATTTTTTTTAACATGTTTAAGTTTTTATAATTTAGTTTAATATTTTTTATTGATTTTTCTATTTAATTATTTTTATTATATTTTAATTAGAAGGTAAAATTATAATTTTATTAATTGAATTCTTTAAGGGTAAACTGTCTTTTAGATAAGTTGTGATGGTTGACCATCAAAAAGTTGGTCAGAAATACCAATTTGATCTATTTAGGAAATGTTAGGGACCACGCGAACTAACAAAGAAAATACAAATAAAAAAGTGATGTTTTATTAAAAAGTAGGGACTAAATTGAAGTTTTCCCTAATAATAATTTAAGAACGCTATTGAATCTGTATGATAGGATGATGAAGATATGCTTTAACCCATTTAAACTTTTTGTTTTATATATTTGTTTTTAATGTTTTCTGTGTTTGGAACTAATTCATGAGCTCATTCTTCCATTGTGAGTGGTGAGTTTCAAAGTGGGCTTTATGTTACATAGACTTTCCACTTCTTAATATTCCACAAATAGAAAAATAAACAATCCAAACAATAATATATTTTACCTTTTCAGAATGTTTGCATGAAATGTTAATGGTGAGTATGGATTGATAGAATCAAACATATATAAGTATGTGTATGGATTGATGGAATAATATCCCTCTTGTACAAATTAGAAGGTTGCTAAGAATTCTACAAATTTTGGCTACAATTTAGTTGATGGTATATGTAACCCTATCTAATAAGTTAGTAGTTTAGGTTGATTGCAATGTCTCGGTCCATGGGAAGATTGCATTATAAAGCCGTGTGGAGTTGTATGAGTGCTCTCTTTGTTGTTCAAAGTTTACAAAAATGTGAAACTGACTGAAAAATCCTAATACAACCGTGGAAGCATGGTTGAACCAGGTAAATCTCTTTTATATGTGCTTTTATAAAGTATGAACAAAATCGATTAATTCTTTGAGATCTCTCGTGATCAAGCACTACGTGCGCAATATAAATATTTATTCTCATAATAATGGAGAGAAAACTCCCTTAAACATGCTTGTAAAATGAACGTGGTAGGACTCGAATTCTCACCACAAATATGTAAAAAGAGAGGTGCACACCATCTAAGATAAGATGTGATGATAGCTGTGTAGTTTTCTTGTTGCAATATTTGGTCAGTAATATACGTTATTCTGGAATGTAACTCTGGTTGATGTTAGATTCTATCTATAAACTATAATACCTATATATTAAATGTCCCTTAATTAGATTGAAGCAAATTCTCAACATTAGTATGAAAAGTGAAGTATATTGTTAGGATTTTTTATTTTCTATTAGGAATATTGAAGAAATGGAGTGTCTATATAAAATAAGCCTCCTTTTAAATTCAACAAATCACAACGTTAAAAAAGACCACACAGTGCATGAATAGGTCCCCACATAAAATACACAATAATAATGGACAGAGCTACAGCCCAATCCAGCTTGTATAGAGCTACGCCCTTGATCACGTGGTTAAGGAATAATATGTTGAATGATGTGATAATTATATACTTGTTATATCATTTGTGCTTATTAATCAAAGTATACGTGTCATTAGAAGGAATCTTTAGTTTTAATAAAATGTAACTTTATTTTAGATATTAATATATTAATATTTAAAACGTTTAGTTTTAATAAAACAAATTCCAAAAAATTTGGACTGAGCTACAACCCAATCCAGCTTGTATAGAGCTTCGTCCCTGATCGTGTGGTTAATGAATAATATATTGAATGATGTGATAATTATACACTTGTTATATCATTTGTGCTTATTAATTAAAGTAAATGTGTCTAGAAGGAATCTTTAGTTAACATCCATAGGTGCACTAATTGTACTACATTTTCCCTATTCAAAATTTCCACAATTATAAGGAACCCCGGTACCAAGAAATTCAAACTAAAAGAAGTATAATGACAATAACATCGGTAATTATTAGGAAAGAGTTTCAATACGTCCAACCTACTATAAGCCTCCTATCATAATATGCAATCGTAGCACAATATTATATGTAATTATCTATTTATATCACATAATAAAATATGAGTAAAGCCCTATAAACACAAATCGTGTCGAAATTTCGTCTCTCGTTGATCATAATAGTAAATCAATAGGTGAGTATGGAAAAAAAAATAACAACAACAAAGTTTGGTCCCATTCTCATGACCCCAAAAGTCATTCACAAAAACGTGTTTTTTCAAGTCAATGTGGGCTAAACCTTCCCTATTTTTGTTTTAATTTTACTTTTGAATTTCTGAATTGTTTATTATCATACTTAATTTTCTTTATTATATTATCTTTAAAATTATTTTTTATTATCATTTTAGGTTTCACATTACGGGGGTGGGGGCAGGAATGGAAGAACATCATCCATAAGGATTACCCACCTTTTACCAGTTAACACTATTAAGGATAAGATAGGAGTGAGGGTTCTTACCTGAGGCGGTAATGGATAAGTAATTGAGTAGTTCCGCTCTCAGTCGTTCTCAATCCAATCCATTGACACCTATAATTTCCATTCTTCATCTTTTTCTTTCATATGATCAATAAAGTTGTTGTTAACAACAATAATCAACATACCCCTTCAAAAAAAAAAAAAAAATCTTTTTATTTAATTTAATTAGGGGTGAATCATTTTGATTTAGAAAGTAAATTAAAAATTCCTCAAAAGTTGTAAAAAGAAGTTCAAATATATATATTTTTTTAAAGGAAGAATATATTAAAACCTCAAATATAAAGGAAATAACTATCTCGGTAAATCTGCCAAGACACACGACTCTACGTAGAGAGGAAAATCATCTTAGATGTTTTATAAGGTATATATTTGTTTTAAATTTTAAAGTTTGGGAAATTTTTTTTTGGAATTTTAAATTAAATGTAGTCTATTAGTATTTTAAAATCAATAGATGTTAATAAAAATTTTATAATAGATGGTATATTTGTACTTAAAAATTTTTATCCATAAAAAAAAATTATAATATAAACTACTATTCTAATGTTGAGTGACTTTAGAATTTTACGTAACCAAAATAAAAATATTTATTTCGTTATTCCTTAAATCCATGTTAAACAATACAAACTTTATAATTACTATCATAAATATAACATTTGATTTTAACATCATAAAAATTTTATATCTTTTATATATCCATATACTTTCTTTCTTTATATCACATAATAAATACAAGATTATATTCACACCATACACATATTACACATACACATAACACTAATGACAATTGTTACTCATGTGACTTATGTTTGGCAGCAGGGCGGAACAAGACTAAATACTTTGAGAAGGCCATATATATATATATATATTATAGTTAATTTCAATATAAAAAAAAATTTACATATAAATTTTTTTTTTTTTAAATTCTTGGAACCCTGGCCCTCAATAGGGTCTGCCCCTATTTGGCAGCAACCACCATTGAATTGAGAAATCCCAATAGATTTGGAGACATTTATAAGTAAAAGATTTAATTGACATTCACTTTTATTATTTTTTTCACTTTCATTATTTATTTTGAGTGTTATTGCATACCAAATGGGGTTTGTTATTCTCTTCACTTGTAATTTTCTCTTTTGATCTCTCACTCTATACAACGTAAATAGTTAACTAGAAGAGAAGTTCATGTAATGAGTATCTCTAGCTAGAAGAGAAGTCCATTCGGCCTCCAACCCCAAACAACAACATTTTCTGTCCTTGAAAACCCCACTTTCATTTTGTTCTTATATTCTACTCTTCTTCTTCTTCTTCTCTGCTCTCTCTATCTCCGTTTAATATAACTTCTTCTATTATTTCAAGAACTCTCTGTTCTGTTCTGTTCTGTTTTCTGTATTCCTCCACCTGAAACCAACACATAAATATTTAACTCAGCTACGTTCTTGTCTCCCTTCTTCTTCTTATTCTAACTTTGAAGACATTACGGTTCTTGACGACGATGTCGAACATGTGCATGGACTTGAACTTGTTGAACGTTTATGGAACTGAAGAAGATCAGGGTAGACCTCGTAGTACCTCTCCCATCCGAGGGACGACAGCTTCCTCTCCAGAACCGAGTAAGAAGTTATTACCTCGTTCGTGGGAACATGCACCAGCACCTTCCGTCTAGCGTTCGACCCCTGCATAGAGTCACCGCCCGGGTTCTCTAGCCGAACCACCCCGTTATTGAATACCCAAACGCCCGACATTTTTTTTAACTAATACTAATTGGCTCGAGCTTGAGATAATATATGTATATGTATTTGAATGTGTATATGTGAGGTTGAAGATGGAGTTTTTCATGACATAGTAGGACACACACATATAGATACACAGAGGAGTGTTGTGTGATAATAAATTAAATTAAATTTATTTATACATATTTAGAACAACTTGATCTTTCAGTAAATAATTTCCAGGGTGCAATTCCTGAACAGTAGCAGATTATGGAAATTTGACACTTATTGATCTTAGTGTTAATAACCTTTCTGGTTTCATTCCTGATAGAATTGGAGAACTCTCCAAGTTGGAGGTTTTAATTCTGTCTTCCAGTAATTTGAATGGTGGAATCCCAGCAAACTTTTCAAATATAGCAACCTTATCTCGTTTTGTAGCAAATCAGAACAATTTTAGTGGTCCAATTCCTGGTGGACTCACAAGATATGTGAGAATTTTAGATCTTACTTATAATAAATTAACTGGGTTGATACCACCAGACCTTTTGGGACAACCAAATTTGCAGACTGTGGATATGTCTTTTATTAATTATGGGGTACCATACCTAAAGACATATTGCGGAGATTGTTTAGGTTGATATTGGGAAGTAATTCACAGTCTGGGGAGATCCCGTATTTAATATGTGGTCGATTGACTTACTTGGAACTGAAAAACAATAGCTTTTCTGAAAAGATACCTCATCAATTGGGTTCTTGCCAAAATTTGACACTGTTGAACTTGTCTTAGAATAAATTGAAAGGTCCATTGTCGGGACAGTTAGCTAATCTGAGGCATCTCCAAGTGATGAAGCTTGAATTTAATAAGCTGAGTGGAGAGATCCCAACTCAATTTTGGCAATTACAAGTGTTGTATGTCTTGAACATCAGTTGCAATTCGCTGACTGGTTCGATCCCTTCTTCTATTTCATACTTGCAAACGCTTACAAACTTGTATTTACAAGGCATCAATTTCAGTGGTATGATACCCAACTCTATCAGCTACATGGGTTCTTTGATAGAACTTCAACTTGGAGAAAGTCATCTAAGTGGAAAAATTCCAATGATGCCAACAAAACTGCAAATTGCGTTGAATCTGAGCAGCGACCTCTTTGAAGGATTTATCCCAGATAGTCTCAGATAGCTGACTGGATTGGAAATTTTGGATCTCTCAAATAACAAATTCTATGGTGAGATTCCTGATTTTCTGGCTCAAGAAACATCTCTGACACAGTTGATACTTTCCAATAATCAGCTCTCTGGAGAAGTCCCCAAGTTCGGTTCATATGTTTCAGTCAACATTAGTGGAAATCCAAACCTCAGAAATGTAACAACACCAAACATTTCTCCAGAACTTGCAGCAAGTAAAAAAAAAAAAAAGGTTCCTGTGGCATTTATCATTGGCTTTTTGTTGTTTTTCATTCTTATTATTTTTTACTGTCATGGCAGGCATGACTCTTTCAATGTCAAGATCCTTTGATAGAGTTAATTATGATGATGAGCAAATTTATGATTAGAATAAAGATATTATCATTTCCCCCTACTTTTAAAGTATTCTCAGTTTACCTAACACTTTCAAAGTATTAGTCAAAATACTCCCTTATAGGCAAACAACCATCTTATATTTTTAACATAATTATAAAGGTAGAGGGTGTTTTGACTAAATTTTATAAGTAGGGGACAAAATGACATTACTTTTAAAAGTTGAGCGGAAAATGATAATATCCCATTAGAATATAAGGGGTCTTCCTTCTAATCATTCAGCACATCATCCATGATAATCTTTTGTGACGTAAGACACCTCTAGAAGCATGCATAATGGGTAAAATATAAATTATCTCGGATTTGGAATCATACTATGTGGTTAGAATCGTTTCGACGAGCCCTATAATATTCACCGGGTTTTACCCTGTGATGCGCAATCTTTTTTCCAAATTCAATCGTTTAAGTTTTGTTTTTTATTTTTTTTTTTCCTTTTTTGGCTGTATTTTCGGATTCAAATAAATTTTGATAGAAGAATTTGTGTTTCTAATAAGGTTTGTTTTTATTTTGTTAGATTCGTTTAGGAAAACTCTATTAGAATTATTCAATAACTCAAATTTGCCAATTTTAGCAAATTTTGAAATTTCATTTTTTTTCTTCAATTAACTTAATCCCTTTTGAAACAAATTTAGTTTGTTATTTAATCTTGGATCTGATTGCTTTATTATTATTAACAAAATTGTCCATTTGAAGCAATTTTCTATCATGAATTTAACTTTATCATAGCTTTTTTGGTTCGTCATTTTGAGAGTAAATGAAATGAGCAAATGGAGAATCTCCACCAACAAAGCCATGCATATAAGCAATATACATTGGCTGCTCATTGAACATATGTTGTTCTGAAAAGGATATATAGATTTCTATTAACAAATAATGGTGTGATGAGTAGAGAAAATTAGTGGAAAATACTTGAGAAACTTCTACAGAGGGTCATTCTTCTCATTGTAATTCATCCCCCAAGCATTCAAATATCCTCCACAAGTATTAAAGTATTTTATTTATTCAACCTCAACATTTTGAGAAGAGATTAAGTAATGCACCTAAGTATATCGTGCAAATATATTGTGGTTGGAATTGAGTTCAGACTTAATTAAATCTTGGGAATAAAGTAGTGCTACGTCCTTACACATTTTGGAAGGCTTCGACTATCTTTAAAAAGTGATTACACACCTCTAATCCAAGAATCAACATAATTAATTTATTTTGTCTTCTGATTTCCAACAAATCCATCATGTTTTGACATGATAACTCAAAGATTAACATACAGTAAAATTTCTCTATAGTCATAATGTTGGGACCAAACTAATTTTATTATTATAAGAAGGTTATAACTTAATAGAGGTGTAGTTACAAACTTAGTTATCCTTAGTGCAAGTATTATTACGTACCCGTAAGTTTATGTTGAAGTATAAATTTGTTTTAGGCCCAAACCATTTGAAGGCCCGAACTATTATGGGAGCCCAAACCCAAGCCCAAATAAATTAGAGTCCAAGTCCATAAATAAGGTCCAAGCCCTTTATCTAGAATTCTCTAGGATTTGGTAATTAGGCATAAAAATCATGTGGTCAATTGGAAGAATGTGGAAGGATGTAGAGGGATGAGGTGTATGGTTATTATAATTTTGGATTAGTTTATTTGTGTGGTCTAAAATGATTTGTAAGTAGTATAAATACCCCCTCCCCATTTTGGTTTAGGCATCAAGAAGAAGTAAAGCTTCTAAGTGAGTGAAGAAGAAGTAAAGAGTGAGTGAGTTCTTGAGTGAGAGTTTTTCTTGTAATATTTGTTTTGAGTTCAAATAAAAGTTGTTTTTGAGTATTTTATTTCCAACAGTTTAAAGCTATGGTAACAACTCTAAAGAAATAAATCATTGTCCCAAACAACTTTAGAAAAATATTTTATTATAGGGTTATTATCATTCTCCACCCTATAGTTTAGAGTATTTTCCATTTTCCACCCTATAGTTTCATTTTTCTCTTTTTTACACCCTTTATTTTACAAAAATCTCTAAAAAACACCCTACCGTTAAATTCCGTTAAAAAACTAACAGTTGACTATTAAAATTTTAAGGGTATAATAGTAATTTACAAAATAAAAACAAATAAATAATTTTAAACTAAAAAATCTTAATTAAAAAATAATATAAAATTAAAATTTTTTTATTCCTTTTACCTACCCCACCCACCATTTTCTCTCACTGCCCCACACCCACTCCTCTCTCATACTTTTTTATCTTTTCTCTTTCTCTCTCTCATATTTTTTGTTCTCTTTCTCCATCTTTCGTTTTTCTCTCTCTTTTTTCTATCTCTCTCCTTCCTCCTCATCGTCTCCCTCCTTCTTCCTCAACCCTCCTCTCTCTCTTCCTCTTCTAGTTTTTTTATGATAAAAATGGGGGGTTTGGACTGGTGGCTTTGGGGGAGGTTCTATGGTGGTTGACTGGTTGTGTAGTTTTGATGGGGTGGAGGGGTGGTTGTGGTTATGGATTGGTGTGGTTTGTTAATTTTTTTTTTGAACTCTTATTTTCTTTTTTATTTTGGGTTTGTGGATGGATCTCCACCGTCCATTTTTGAGATGGACGGTAGATATCCGTTCTGGATCTCACCACTATTTTTAAATTTTTTTTTTTTGGATTTTTGGACTCTGGAGATTCAGATTGAATCTCCACCGTCCATCTTGAAGATGGACGGTGGAGATCTGGATCTCCACCCCTTATATTTTTTTTAAAATTTTTTTTATTTTAAGTTTGATGCCCACCGTCCATCAACTGAAGATGGACGGTGGGGATTTAATCTGGATCTCCACTTTATATATATATATATATTTAAAAAAAATTAATTTTTTATTTATTTTGGGTTTGATCCCTAGCGTCCATCAGATCTGATGGACGGTGGAAATTTATTTTTTATTTATTATATTTAAATAGTATTTAATTATTATTTTAAAGAATGAGGGTAAAATAGTCTTTATAACTGAAATACTAACAGACGTTAACAGAGGGTGTAAAAGAGAGAAAAATGAAACTATAGGGTGGAAAATGGAGAATACTCTAAACTATAGGGTGGAGAATGATAATAACCCTTTATTATATCTTAAACCTTTAACTTATATTGTATATTTTGTTTTTCAATAAACAGATAATTATTACTGTGTGGAGGCAAGTTCCTTAAAATGAAATCTAGAAAAATTATAACTTATTACAATGTGAAATTTATTCTTATTTGTAATTGGCCAAAATTGAGACCATATATAATTTTTTATGACTAAATGAAGGTTATTCCCATATATAGTATCACTATAGAGATTTCTTACTGTATTAGATAACGCTAAGACACATTCATTGTGAATCAACATAATAAGCTTATTTTTGATGTGGATTCATTTTTTTTTTTTTAATCATGTGACACTCTTATCATGACCAAATTTAACTATTAAGTTTGTGAGTTTTATTCTTGAACCAATTTTGGGTATCAAATTTATGTTTTACTTATATATATATTTGAAATGGGATTGTGACATCCTGACAAAGTAAACGTTGTGATAATAGTTGAATTCATAATAAACTTACTTCAAATGAATAATTTTATTTATTGATAAATAAAGGTAACAAAAAGCAATCGGATCTTAGTTTAAATATATTAAACCTATTTTGAGAAGGACTAGGCTCCTAAATTGACTTAACATAGAAAATCTCAAGAGTTGCCAAAAAAAAAAAAGCAAATTTAAGTTATTGACTAATTCTAAAAGAACTTTCCTAAATGAATCTAATAAATCAAACCTTACAAAAAATAAAATTCACACCAAAAGCTATTAAAATTTAAAAATACTTTCAAAAAAGAAAAAAATTGAGAAACAAAAGTTTAAACGATTGAACCTGGATAAATAGCTGAAATCACAGGATAAAACCCAATGAATATTTGTAGAGATCGTCGAAACGATTCCAATAAAATATTATGGACCCAAATCAGAGATCGTTTATATTTTTCTCTTTTTGCGGCCTTCCAAAAATATCCAACATTACATCTAATAGGAGCCACTAGCTTTTCAATTATAATTATTAAAATTTAAATAGATTTATTTTTTATACTATTGGAGAAATAAATGAATAAGAAAGCATATTATTGGGATTTTTTTTAATTGTTTATAACTTATTGGGAGGTATTAAGAATGAAATGTCTTTAATAAAATTAGTGGGTTCCAAATTTACAATAACAAATTAGGATCTTCCTAGTTTTTTTTATTTTTATTTTTGGGTAAGGGATCTTCCTAATGATATTACAAATTTGACTCCAATAAATTTTAAATTAATAAAATTATACCATTTTTTTAGTCAGGTATGTTTTATGTTCGGATCACCGCACCCAAATGGTATATAAAAAATAATAAATAAATAAAAAGCTTGTAGCATTTTTCTTCTTCATAAAATGCTCTTCACATAATTAAATTTTAAATTATCATCTCTCCTTTTGTGAAAAAAATTGTTATTATTTAATATGAATTCCAAGGCTTAAGATTTTACTTTAAATACTATTTCTATACTATTAACTTAAAATTTGATTTAAATATATAATTTTAAAATTCATCAATCATTCATTTTGTTCGCATTCAATGCCTTTGGATTGAATAGATTTAAATGGATTGATAATGTTAAAGTTGCAAATTTAAAAATTACAATTTTAATTAAGATCCATTTGTGAAATTTTCTAAACTTTGTTTTGGTTAATAAAATTAAGATCCATTAACTAGTTATTTAATGGGCTTCAATCTCATTCCCCTCGATGTTTCTTCAATTTGTTTTCTAACTAATCCTTTAGTAAAAGTATCAATAAGATTCTTTGTTGATCTCACAAAATCCAGTGATATCACTCCATGAGTAAGTAAATGTCTAATGGAATTATATTTCAAACGTATATGTTGTCTCTTCCCATTATACGTAGCATTCGTAACCAATGTAATGGTTAATTGGTTGTCAGAGTGCATAGATACAGGTGGAATAGGTTTTTCGCCTAAAGGAATATCTGCTAATATATTTCTTATCCACTCTGCTTCAGCTCCAGCCAAGTCTAGAGCAATTAACACCGCTTCCATAGTGTACCGAGATAATAAAGTCTGTTTCGCAGACTTCCAAGATACAACTGGACCTCCTAAAATAAAGATATAACCATTTGTAGCATTTATCTCATCGGATTCGGATATCCAGTTAGCATTACTGAAAGTCTGAAACCCTTTAATACAGGTGGATAATTAGAGTAATAAAGCCCTAAGTTTATAGTACCTTTCAAGTACTTGAGAACTCTTTCTAATGTATTCCAATGATATGCATCTGGGCAACTAGTAAACCCGCTCAATTTGTTTATGGCAAATGTAATATAAGGCCTGGAGTAATTTGTCAAATACATAATGTAACACCCCCTGACCCGACCCGGCTGGATCGACCCAGGGAGCGCTACCGGGTTTTTAAAACTTTCTTAATTCTGTTTATAAATTGAAAACCATATAGTTTGAAATTTTAAAATTCTTTTCGAGTGAGCCCAATAAATAAATTCTTCAAACCATTGGAAAACCACATAATTTATAATTTTAAAACCATTTTCAAGTGAGCCCGTCGCAATAAACTTTTTACAAAAATTTCGGCAGAGTTTCCTTTGTTTTACTGATTTTCCAAAACCTGTTTTCAATGAAAACTCAAATCACCAACAATTCACAAAAACACTTCAAATCTCAATCCATTCAAATGCGCACTCTGCCGTTTAGTGTGACTTTCAAACAGTTTATAAAACAATTCAGTAACTACAATTTCTTTGAAAAATGCAAAACAGAAAGTATAAAATAATTAATTACAATACATAATTACAAAAATCCTCTGTATATGCATGCAGATTTAATTACATTAACCACAAGTACTTATATAATTAACTACCCCAAAAGATGCTGTGACTCTGAGCTCTTCTCTGCAGCTGGTGCCTCTTCAGTCTTTTCCGTCCTCGGTATCTTTATTACCTACGCATTAGAAACAAAACTAACGCGCTAAGCAATACTGCTTAGTGGGTGTACACTAAAATAAATGGTAATATAATATAAAACAGGATATCTAAACCAGTGTTTCATAAATCAGAAATGCAGAATTATAAGTAAACAGTAAAGCTTATAAACAGAATTTTCAAATATATAAAAATATATAACAAACATTTTGAACTATATAAACATACAATATGTCAAAAATTTCTGGAATTCAGTTTAATATCATTTCTTTATTTCCATAACACTTTCTATCCATAAATTCTAAATCTGGCCCGTGATACACATAACAGGGTGTACAGGACTGGATTACGGGTTTTACAGTCGGGTTTCCCATTCCATATGAAATGGTATCCCTATATAAACAGTCGGTTTCCCATTTCACGAGGAAATGGTATCCAGTATTCAGTCGGTTTCCCATTTCGCGAGGAAATGGTATCCGTGGTAAACAGTCGGTTTCCCATTTCACGAGGAAATGGTATCCGTATAATCAATAATCAGAGACATTATACATCACGGTGCAGTACTGCCATAAATTCACCCAATTGACATGTCAATCTCCTATATCCAAATATCCCTATACATATATCAGGGCCATTAAAACTCATAACAAATCAATTCTTGGTTTCAGAAATCAACGAAGACTATTTTAAATCAAAATCCATAAAGAAGAAAATCAAACAATAACTGGAAATCAGATTTTTGAAACACACGATTTTATTCAACTTTTCACAATAATAAAATAATGCACAAATAACTCAACAATATATAAAAAATGCAATATGAGTATATTCACAAATCAATACGAATGTATAAAATCCATAACTATATTTTTAAACATACTAAATCAAAACTTTTTATCAAAATAAGTTCGGAATCGTGTGTACACTAACCTGGATACCGTTTTTCTCTCGACTATCGCGGTTCTACGTTTTCTTTTCCTTTCCCTTTTCTTTCTCTTCCACCTTTCCTTTCTTTCTTTTCTTCTTCTTTCCCTTCTCTTCTTCTTCTTTTCTTTTTCTTCTTCTTTTCTTCCTCTTCTCCTTCTCTTCTTTCTCTTCTTCTTCTTCTTCTTCTTTTCTTTTTCCCTCTCTCTCTCGGTCTCTCTTTTCTCTTTCTTTTTCTGTAGCTTCCTCGACAAGTTTCTCTTTTTTTTTTATATTTTTCGGTCGTCACGAGCGTCATCGCGACCTGTGGTCGCGGTGACCAGGTTGCGGTACTCACTGGACCAACTTCACCACCTTCGTCGCGAGCACACGTCGCGGTATCTTGGTCGCGATGGTGGTCGCCATACTCACTGCCCGACTTTCATCTTTTTATCGCGAGCAGTTCATCGCGATCTGTGGTCGCGGTGATTGGTCGCGATGCTCACTGCCAAGAATTTTCATTTTTCATCGCGAGCTGTGGTCGCGATGACCAGGTCGCGATACTCACTGCCTCAGTTTTCAATTTTCATGCATTATTTTCGACTGTTCAATCTGGTCCACCTGGAAACCATAAAAATAAACATACTTTTAATTACATTTACATCCCCTCCAATCACAAAATTTATTTTCACATATATAAAATTAATTATTCAAAATCCGGGATGTTACACATAAAACTACCTATAATTTGTGAGTATTTCAATTGAGAGACAACCTTTCCATTATTTTTCACCAGTTTGACACCACTATCAAATGGAGTGTGTACAGGTTTATTGTAGAATCTCTCAAATTTCTTGAGAATTTTCTCAACATAATGAGATTGAAAAAGAGAATATCCATTTAGAGTCTTTTTTAGTTTGAGACCCAAAACAACACTAGTTTTACCAAGATATGTTATTTTAAAGTGATTAGATAAAAATATTTTAATACTTAAAATGACATCGAAACAATTGCTGAACAATAAAATATTGTCTACATAAAGACAAAGAATGATAATATTACCATCCTTAACTTTACTATAAACATATTTATCAGAATCATTAATGGTAAAACCATCAAATAACAAAACATTATCAAACTTCTCATGCCATTGTTTTGGAGCTTGTTTAAGTCCATAGAGATATTTAACCAATTTACAGATCTTATGTTCTTGACCAGAAATTACAAATTCCTCAAATTGATTCATGTATATCTCCTCCTCAAGATTGCCATTTAAAAAGGCAGTCTTGAAATCCATTTGATGGATCTCGCCATTTATGCTAGGTGAATTGTACTAAATTCATATAACATCTAACAATATATTAAATAACTACATCATACTATAAGGGGTCTATGCAAAAATAGCCAAAAAAGTTATGAAATATTAAATTTACCAATTTGTAAAAATTTTATTGTTTTGTCAATTTTTTCATGTTCTGGACAAAAATGTCCTTAATAAATTCTTAAATTTTTTTAAAAAAATTATGAGGCAACAAACCTCCAAAAATGGAGGTTTGTTTGCAGACCTCCATTGGAGGTCTTGTCCGAGACCTTTGAAAATGGACGTATGCCATTTTAATTCATTAAAAAGGTTAAATAATTTAAAACAAAAGGGTATTTTTATCACTTTAAGGGTTAAAATTGACAAAAATATAAATTTTTTTAGAAAGGAAAAAAATAGAAAAGTAATTTTTTTTTAGTTATTTGTAGTTATTTTCTCTATAATTTACTTAGTTTAAATTACTTTATCTTCTTTAAATATATATAAAGTATTAATACTGCACAACCCAAATTTTATTCTAAAAATCATCTACAATTATGTGTCCAATAATTCGTTCTTATAATATAAATTATAAGATGATATAAGGAGTAATATAACGAGAATAAATCATTTGCTACATCAATTGAAATTATTTTTTAAATAAAATAAATATTTAAATATTACACATAATACTTTTTTATTAAAATATTTTAATAGCATGTATTTAATAAATAATATTTTATATATAACTAACTAAATAAAAAAAAAGATTTTTAAAAAAAAAAGAAAAGTGAGAAAGCATGGACTAATGAATTCCATGCTCCCTAGTCCCGCCTGACAGTATAAGTGGAGTGCATGGGATTGGAGAAATCCAATCTCATACAGTCCACAAACATGATATTGTGTTAATTTTAGGCATATGTTTAAAATTTTATTCATATTACTCAACTCATGAGAAGTCAGTGTGATTAATCCTTTTTTTATTAAGACTGGACATTTTAAAATTTAAATATATATATATATATATATCTAAAATAAAGTTACATTTTATCTCATTATCCGATTACAATCTTATTATATATATATTAATTAATAATTAATAATTAATAATTTAACTAAAATAAATACACATCTTTCTATAAATTTATTTAATAATATATATTTTACTAAAAATAAGTAATGGAGATTAATTTTTCGGTGATATATATTAGAGCTACCCATTTTAATTATATTATCATTCTTATTATTCTATGAATCAAATATCACCATCTTTTTTGTTTTATACTATTATATCTACATTATATACATATCTCATGTTTTTATTTAGCTCTTTTTATGTAATTGTTCCTAATAAATATTCTCTTAATACATGGTTTAGGTGTGTATGTATTTTATTAATAATTTTTTTCATACCATTGTGATTCATTATTCTTACGAAAAATTTTATATAATGCTGAATGTCAAATAGTATGTTTGATCGAAAATAAAAATCAATTTAGTCCACCCTATAATAAGTTTCTAATTAAGCTCGTGCACATGACATATGAAATCATTTGCCATATTATTTAATAAGCAAAACAATTAACCTAGTTATGTAGCATTATTCTTGCTCAGTTTATTATTATTATTATTATTATTTTTGGGTATTTTACGTGGGGGACTTATTCATGAACTGTGTGGCCATCGTGACTTGTTGAGTTTAAAGGGGCCATATTTTATATAGACACTCCATTTCTTCGATATTCCTAATAGAAAATAAAAAATCCTAACAATATACTTCACTTTTCATACTAATGATGAGAATTTGCTTCAACCTAATTAAGGGGCATTTAATATATAGGTATTTATAGTTTGTAGATAGAATCTAGGGACAAAATCAAAAGTGGTCAAAAGATTATGGAAAAAATTGTTTTTAACCTGAAAAAACGAAACAATCATTTCTAACCATTTTGAAATTGACAAATTATAATTTAGTCCTTATATATATAGATAGGTAAAATCTCACTTGAACCCAAAATATTTTTTTTCAAATTTCATTTATTAATTAAAATACCTAATTTTTTATTAATTTCCTAATTAATTTTTTATTAATCTCATTTATTAATTTCCTAATTAGTTTTTACCCTAAATTCAAACCCTAACAATTTTTCTCATCTCTCTCTCGGCCGCGCGCAGCACCTCACCCTCCCCCTCTCGCCGCCATCTCGCCGTGCCGTTTTCGTCCATCTCGTCGTGCCGTTTCCGTCGCCGCGGCGAGCGTCTCCCTCTCTCTCTCCTTCACCGTTACCTGGACTTGTCGCCTGTCGCCGCCTCTCTCTCCTTCACCGTTTCGGTTTCCTTCGCCGTTACCCGGACTTCGGCGTCTCCCTCTCTCGTTCGCTGCACATTACCCGGTCCTTGTCTCCTCTGGCCGTTTCGAACTCCCTCGCCGTTTCGTTTTCCACGACACCGCCGGCCTCTCCCTCTCTCGGTCACCGCACATTGCCCGGTCATTATCGCTTCTCACCGTTTCGTATTCTGCTTGGTCACATACGTGATTGAGGTATGTTATCAAAACGATTCAGCTTATTTTGACTGCTCTACCTTTATTTCGGTTCTTGTTGTTGCTAACCCTGCAAACACCGAATTGATCGTGAAGGAATTTGCACCATCAATTCCTGAGAAAACCATTACATGCTTGACCAGGCTTGATCATAATAGGGCATTGGGCCAAATCTCTGAGAAACTGAATGTTCAAGTGTCCGATGTCAAGAATGTGATTATTTGGGGAAACTGAAATTAAGTGGTATTTTATTTACTTTTTCATTTAATAAAGTGAATGTATTGTGTATTAACAGGGCATTGGTATTTTATTTTCCGATGTCAAGAATGTGATTGTGTATTTTATTTAATAAACTGAATGCTCTGTGCATTATCTGCTGCTAGCTCTGAATTTATCCTGGAGTTCCTGTGTATTTAACAGGGCTCTGAATGTTTTTGTGTAAATTTCAGTGTATATCCTGGAGTTCTTGAGGTGATTTCGACTGAATTTATCTATTCCAACGTTGGATATGAATCCCGCCGAGGAGCAAACAACGGTCAGTTGTTAAATTTTGTATAAAATTTGTGAAATATTTGGTTTGTGAAATGTGTGAACGGTTGTTGTGAAATATTTGGCTTATTGAAATGTTTGGTTACTAATTGTTATTGAAATGTTTTGTTAGTGAAATATATTGTTATTGAAATGTTTGGGAAGTGAAATATTTTTTTATTGAAATATTTGGTTTGTAAATACATTTGGCTAGTGAAATATTTGAGTAGTGAAATGTGTGGTTTGTGAAATGTTTGATTAGTGAAATGTTTGAGTAGTGAAATATGTGGTTTGTGAAATGTTTGATTAGTGAAATGTTTGAGTAGTGAAATGTTTGGTTTGTGAAGTGTTTGATTAGTGAAATGTTTGAGTAGTGAAATGTTTGATTAGTGAAATGGTTGGTTTGTAAAATGTTTGAGTAGTGAAATGAATGGTTTGTGAAATGTTTGATTAGTGAAATATTTGGTTTGTGAAATGTTTGATTAGTGAAATGTTTGAGTAGTGAAATGTGGGGTTTGTGAAATGTTTGATTAGTGAAATGTTTGGTTTGTGAAATGTTTGATTAGTGAAATGTTTGGTTAGTGAAATGTTAGGTTAGTGAAATATATTCCCCTTTAAATATAGCTTTTACTTCTGCTTTAAATTTAAAATTTGTCAAAAGTATTTTGTTCATGATTCAAATATATGTCTTTGTTTTTAAATATAAGAAATTTAGAAAGTAAAAAAATTAACGAAATGTGTGTCTATAACCATTTATGTTTTTTTTTTCACGCAGCTCACCGATGGTGATGGTGCACCTGAGAAATGGCAGTACAAGCGACCAACTAAAAAATGGTTACCTGCACGTGTTAACATGTATAGTCATATCAGTGAATTAAAAACCTTACAGGACGTCTTCAGTAGAGATAATATGCTCGACAAATAGAAAAAAGGTGTATTTGGCAGGTTTTCGAGGATGCGATGTGACCAATTGTTTAGTGGCAAGTTGTGCCACTCATTATTATGTCGCGAGATCCATTACCCAGGAGCCAGAGAGGATGAGATATGGTTTGCTGTCGGTGGGCATGCTATAAGATTTGGGAAGGAGGAGTTCCTGCTATGCACCGGTCTGAAGTTTGGACCCCTCCTAGCTGCAATGGTTTCTGAAAGCAAGATAGTGGATGATAGTGTTCATGTTAGACTATTTGATGGATTGCTGACCCCCATACAAAGCGTTTTGGACAGGTTGAACGAAGGGGGGTTCAAGACCGACGATGATGCCATTAAGTTAGGCTATATATTCTTCGTTTCCCATATTTTGCTTGGACGTGAAAAGAGCCGGATTGTTCCACCTTGGTTGTGGGGTTTGGTGGATGACCTTGCAGCTTTTGAGGCTTTCCCTTGGGGGACGTATGTATACAGTTTAACGCTGTATTCGCTGCGTAAAGCTCTTTATTCTCGAAGTTCTACTAAGAAGAAGAAAAAGAAGAATACGGACGTTGCCAAATCACAACTGTTTGGGTACAACGTTCGTGGATTTGCTTGAGTGCTTCAGGTTTGTAATTTAAATAACAACTGTTATATTTCATCATTACACTTCACAAATTTCAATATTAAATTCTGTTTATGTATTGTATTCGCAGATTTGGGCATTGGAGGCCATACCTAGCTTGAGGGACGTTGTTGGGATCTATGACGGTGACGGATTACCCCGTTGTACAAGGTGGTTTAGCAGGAAGAAACCGACAACTTTGGAAAAGGATTTGAACGAAGAAGTACGTTTACAGAATTAACTTTGTTAATTCGGTATTATATTAACAAGCTAATTATATTTTGATTATTCAATTCAGAATAGTCCTCTACGGACCTTGTCACCGTCGGAAGCGGAAAAGGCCACGGATTATTACTCATCCTTTGATCCTGATCAAGTAGTGGGTCCTACACTTCATATGGAAGGGGGTTTAGGCAGCCACTCCGATAATGACGAGGAAGACATTGATAATGTAATATCCCTAATTTCGAATACATATGAAAAGTATGATTGAATTCATTTTGAATATGTGAATATGATTTTTATGATTTGAGGGGTGGAAATTGTAATTAAATGTATGTATATTTTTAGGTTTCATAATGGACCAATTTGAACGGTCGAAAACAATGCACGAAGAAAAGGGTGAAAATCTGGACAGTAGGCATCGCGACCACTCACCGCGACCAGTGATCGCGATAAGCAGCTCGCGGTGAAAAGGATGATTTGGGGCAGTGAGTACCGCGACCACAGATCGCGATGATCAGATCACGGTGCAAGTGGCACATTTCGACCAGTGAGCAACGCGATCGAAGCGACCCGACCACCGCTCGCGGTACCGGTCGCGATGGCTTAAAAATTTTTTTTTAAAAAAATAGCACCGCATAATGAAGCGGTGAAGCTTCATAAACCAAAATTGAAGCAAAACAACACAGAAACAGAAACATCACAGAACTAGAATGAGAGAGAAAGAAGAGAGGAGAGGAGAGAGAAAGAAGAAAAAGAAGAAGAAGGAGAAGGAGAGAAGAAAAGAGGAAGAGAAGAAGGAAAGGAGAAGGAGGAAACTTTCAGGTTTGGTGTACACGTATTTTTTGAATTTTCAGTTTTCCAGAAATTTTCGGAATCGTCAAATTTTAGAGTTTCTGAGTTATTTGATTTATATGGATTATAGATTATAGTTTAGATTTGATATATACGTGTTTTGGAATTTTTTCAGTTTCCAGAATATTTTAGATTGATTGAAATGGATTAAATTTGCGTTATTTGAATTATATTGATTATCGAATATCGATATATACGAGTTTTCAAATTTTTTCAGTTTTCCAGAAATTTTCGGAATTATAGTTTTTGAATTATTTGAATTCTATTGAGTAGAATGAATAGTTTGAAACTGATTTCGGAATGATTTGAATACGATTTGGTTCTAATAGTGTTATGGAAATATATTGTTAAAGAAATATATTGTTGAAAGTGACTTCATTATATTATATTGTGAAATGTATCGGAAAATGATTTTGGGGCAATTTGATTCGAAACGGAATTATGAAATACGTTTCAGTATATTTTGGATTGATTGAATATGATTATTGATTTATAAATATATTCGTATATTTCCGTTATATTATATTTGATGAAATTTGAATTTGCAAAAATATAAATATATTGATATGTATTGAAATTGAATTTGATTATTCGGAAAGAAATAAAATATGTTGACATAGGATTGGAGAAAATATTTTGGCTATGATGTGTATGAACATAGATATGGAATAGGAGGTTGACATGTCAATTGGGTTTTTGTCTGAACAGTACTGTACCGATTATACCACCCTTTGGATAGTGCAGGCCCCAAGTGCCGGTCCTAGGGTTCTGAAATTTGTCATGGGACATTTACAGCGGGTGATTCCGTTGGTGTTCCATTCTGATCTGATGTTCGATGAGTGGCCCCGTTTGCGTCCAATGCCGAACAACCCGTAATCCAGTTCAATAACTTATGTTTTGTATGTTTTGATTTGTCAGGAGCCCAATCCAATGCCCAATCTGAAGTTCGAACGAACATAATATGAACTAAATAGCTTAATTTATTCAAGCTAGATATTGATACAGAGAATATAGTTCAGTTTCATAACAATAATTGTGTTATTTGTGGTAGGTGTGTACATACAACATATCCATAGAAGCCTTGTCTGTTTTATGCATCCATTGATTCTGAACTAGGCTGGATATCTCTAATATTTGGAGTTGTGAAAATTTAGTTTGATTTTTGAGACAAGAAGATGTATTATTGTTATGTACCCATTGTTAACATTCCAGGTCCTTCTCCCTTGTTGTATTGACAATTACCATTGGATTTTATGCAAAATAAATTTGAGGAAGAAAGTTATTGTCATTTATGACTCCCTCCAGAATCATAAAGATCCAAAACACCGCATTTCACAAATAGAGCCATTGATAAAATTTTTACCGTCAATGTTAAGGTGTGGAGGATTCTTTGAAAATACAGGTATCGCTCCTTAGACGGACGGTATAAAGGTTGAAGTCCTTTCGACCGACATACTGCTACAGTAACCAGACGGGTAATCCATTATTTTAGTATTCGTGATATATTATTTCCTTCATATCTGTATACATTTTCTAAGCTTATTAAAATTACAGGACCAGCTGTGGGGCTTTCGTGATGAAGTACTTGGAGAACATCATGACATTTAAAGAATTTAATTAGGATCTTGTTGAAGGAGATGTAAAGAAAATTCGGGAGGAGATTGCTATGGAAATATTTGCATATAGTATACCTGTGGAGTGATGTTAGAAATGAACAATTTTTAGGTGAAAGATAGATGGTGGTAGATTTTGTTGGTGTATATACTAGTGGTGGTATAGGTATATTTTGTGGGAGCATATGAATTTTTTGGTGTTTCACCATGGTCACTACTTTCAATCATCTGTAAATGCAACAGCAAATTTGATTACGTTTTCAAAATCATTCATGAGCTAGAAAAAGAAAAAACTTTTTACATTTTTACATAGATCTTTGTTTGAGTTCCTATTTAAGGTCTGAGTTCAAGACACCTTAATAAAAGGAGCAATAAATCTTCTTGTACGTGCTAAGAATATCAATTGCAATATCCTGGAATATCATATCACGTGCATACTAGCTGTAGATTAAACGTTGAAACCAGGAGTAGAATGAACCATGGTGTAACAAACAAGAATTTCAACCTTAAATTAAGGAGAAAAAATATCTTCCGATATCTGAAAAAAAAACTACAGATATAACAGTAGCAGAAAGATCTCAAGAGGAAAAAAAAAAATCAATGTTGCAAAGCTAAAACTATTAAGTTGACAAAGCATTACATAACACAGAGCAGACATAGAAACATAAGAGCTGACACTATTAAGTTGACAGTGTGTTATGTAACTCAATGAGCAAAAAAAAAAAAAACTTTGCCCTAGGAAGTCTTTGGTGGTTTTACGGTCGCACAATCAACTTCCACAGACTAATAGTTCACTGTCACATTAAGGGAATACGATCAATCTCTTACCTCAAGCACAAAATATCCAGTTATAGTAAAGCACAAATTCAAAAAGTAAATTCCCACACACACCGCAAACAAATAAAAAGATAATAATCATAAAGTAAAATAATCTGGTCCTCACCACAGGTTTAGGGTTTTATAAGATTGATCTATAAGATTGACAATTCATAATTACTATTTTGAATCTTGACAGTTTTTTATTTTAATTTTTCAAATAATGGAACACACGATAGGAGTTAAATATTCTCTCATAAAAGTTATCCTTGATATCACACAAGTTCAACACATAATCTCACAAAATGTTTTACTAAATCACCAAAGTTCATCTCTATTGTGCACTTCCCCCTGTGTACATATTCGTCTCGTTGCTGGTTTGAGAATGATCAATAAACTGGCATGTAACGCGGTTATGTCCTAACTGCTTGCAAGCACTGCATTTCCTCTGTTGACGTACGAGAACTTCTTCACTAATAGGATTGCATGGCTAAGGAACTGCAGTTCTTCGGCGTGGGTTTGGGCAAGCCAAATGATTGTGACCAGCTTCACCACATTTTCTGCATTTATTATGCCGTTGGATCTCACCACTTGAAGGTATCCTTGACTGTCTAGGCCTTCCTGACTGCCTTCTACCTACTGGCGGTAGCACAACCTGACTGCTTACATCTATAGGTACATTCCACTGAGATTGATTGGGAACTGGATTAATTGGTGGTGCATATGCAGCCTTAAGCCAGGAAGTGCTGTAGTACTCATGGCATAAACAATTAAAGTCAATCCTCGAGGACCTGTACAGACCAACATATAGACACATGTGAAATGTTAATACAATTAAACACAAGAAAGCAAGCTACATTTTGAATAATTAATTTACACTTATATTATACCTTGCTACTGTAATAACGTGTTTACAAGGAAGCTGGTCTAAGTCCCATTGTCGGCAGGAGCACGTCCTTTGTTCAACATCAACCAATCTATCGTGCTCGCCATATTTTACAACAAATCTGGTCATGGTAATAGGATTCACATGGAATGATAAAGACTGATCATACCTCATTTTGTAGTGATTAGAAGCTGAACTTGTAAGATGTGAACCATTTGTTGCAGCCTTCTCACGCCGTTCATAGAACCATCTCTAAAGCATATCCCTCAGGAACTCTATTGATGCGGTGATTGACAACCTTCGTGCTCTCTTTATGCAATTATTTAGTGCCTCAGCAATGTTTGTCGTCATCAATTGGTACCTCCGACTCGGCATATAAGCACGTGCCCACCTATTAATTCCAGCTTCCATTAACATGTTGTAAGCTCTTGGTTTAACATTTTTAATTTGATCCAATGCTGCATCACAAATGTTACATTGGTACGTGTACGCAGCCTTGCCACAAAGGTCCAAGATATCCTGATGTCCCCTGCAATGCTTCTTCAGATTCTGTTTCAGATGATAAATACAAATCCCGTGAGGGACACTAGGGTAGACGGACTCCATTGCCTTCGAAATGCTTTTATGTTGATCGGAGATGATGACCAAATCATTAGGAACACTAAATGCCTCCCGCATTTGTCTCAAAAACCATGTCCAGCCATCCTCAGACTCACCGTCCCCAACTCCAAATGCCAATGGGTAGACCATTTCATCTCCGTCCATGCATGTAGCAACATAGATAACGCCGGTAAATGCACCCTTCAGATGGGTAGCATCTATGGCGATGACCAGTCGTATTACTGACTGAAATCCCTGGATACAAGGCCCCAATGTGAGAAATGAATACAAGAATTGATTGTTTAAGTCCATATGAATTGCTGTCACGGTACCTGAAATGCCCAAGACACACACATTAGCAATAAAACCAAAAAAAATAAAAAATTCAAAATTGTTGTCTCGATACCTAGGTTAGCCATTCTGAGCATATGAAAATATGATGGAAGGAGCTGGTAAGAATCCTCCGGGCTACCATACAGAACCTTCTCTGAAATTATGTCAATGGGTCGAATGACACGATCTTTGGTGTTAACTTTTGGTGCAAACAGCTCCCCAATTACACAGGAATTGACACACCGCCACTGTGAATCATATACATCCAATGTACATGTGTGAACACTGTTAAATTTCTTGACATGCCAAATCGAGCAATTCTCTTTACATATCGCTCGGAGGACAAACGTGCAGTTAATGTCCCTGCACCCTGCCTCAAACCGATTATTCATCGACCGTCGTATCCTGAAATTAAACTTCTCATGGAGTGCAAATTTACCCAACTCCAACTTCATTTTTTCCTTACTTTCAAAAATCTGCCCTTTAAACAAAGGCAAATCTACTGAAGTAAAAGCTCCAACATGTGTTGGTTGAATCGAATATTGATCTGCACTGGCCAAAACCCACCGAGACTGAACACCATAAACTGCAGGATTATAATGAGGAGGTTCTGCTGCAAAAGGCCAATCTGCAGATGCACCAACTGGATAACCACCTACATCTGCTCCAATTGGTCAATTGTCTTTACTGTCCATGCCACCGCCACACTCATCAGAAAAATTCTCAACACTGTTAGTAGTGGTGGGTGACAACGAAATCCCATCATCATCGGATGAATCAGAATGATTACCATATTCAGTTTTTTTATCCTCATCCATAATCACTGGTGTAAACTCGTGATCTCTATCCGATACAGGAGGAATTAACTCTGAATGTCGACTACATCCGCCAGCGGTTGAAAACTGGGTTCCAAATGGAGGAGGATTTGTAACATTATTGTTAACCTTTTCAACAAGATCTACATAGACCTCCGGAATATTTAGTGTTCTCTCTCGCAACAAAAATGCAACATCATCGTTGCCTTTAATTGTAACTTTCTCGGGTTATGATTCCAAACGACCGTGTTTATGCCTATGTCATAACGTGTGCTGTCAATGTTAAACTTCTAATATATCAACTCAACCAACCCTGTAAATTTCAATCTTTTAGAAACCAAAACCCCGAGCGATGAACCACCAACATAATTTAGACCATCCCATTGTCCGTTACAGATGACCACAAGCCTACGGTTATTCATTTTCTGAAATAAGAGAGAAAATATTTATGATGCAATATTTCACAAAAACATTAATAAAAGTGAATTTCACACATAATGATTCACTCCAAACATTTCAATTCACTGAAAATAATTACACCTTCAATACATTTCACTAACCTACAGTTCACTAACCAACATTTCACTAACATACATTTCACTAACCAACATTTCACTAACCAACATTTCACTAACCTACATTTTACTAGCCAACATTTCACTAACTTACATTTCAGTAACCTACATTTCACTAACCAACATTTCACTAACCTAAGATTTCACTAATTTAAATTTCACTAACCTACATTTCACTGACATACATTTCACTAACCTACAGTTTACTAACATACATTTCACTGACATACATTTCACTAACCTACAGTTTACTAACATACATGTCACTAACAAATACTAAATATTTCACTAAACTACATTTTACTAATCAACATTTCACTAACCAACATTTCACTAACCAACATTTCACTAACAAACATTTCACTAACCAACATTTCACTAATCAACATTTCACTAACATACATTTCACTAACCAATATTTCACTAACATACATATTCCTAACAATACTAAATGTTTCACTAACCAACATTTCACTAACCTACATTTCACTAACATACATTTCACTAACCAACATTTTACTAATATATATTTCACTAACCTACGGTTTATTAACATACAATTCACTAACAAATATTATTACTAAATATTTCACTAACCAACATTTCACTAACAAATATTTCACTAACTAACTTTTCACTAATATATTACATAACCATTAAAATTTCACAAAACTAAACCCTAGTAATCAGTATCACCCAAATTCTTTCAACTACAAAACAAACACAATATACAAATAAAAGAAAAAAAATAAAAAACTTTAAAAATCTATAAAATACATTATAAATAAAATATAAACAATGTTCATAAATTTACCTTCAATTTTTGAGTTGGTGAAGACAAATAAACGTGATAAAGACAGACAAATAGATTTTGATTTTAAGAAAAAAAAAAGATAAAATATGAAATAATATAATAAGAGAGAGAAATTTTTTTAATGAAAGATATAAAGTTGAAGCAAAGTGGGCGGCTAAAGGGAAAGTAATAATGAAAGTAATAATTTTTAGGTTAAATTGAATGGGTTTTTTTGTAATTTTAAATGGGTTTTTTTTTGTAATTTTTATTTTTACGGGTTTTTTTAAAATTATTCAAAAAGTGGGTGGTTGAGGGTTGTTTATGTTATTTTTTTCTCCAATTGGCTAAAAACGATTATTTTTGCATCTGCGGTTAAAAACAATTTCACCAATAATTTTTGGGTCATTTTTAACAATTTTCACTAGAATCTAACATAAAGTAGAGTTACAATCCAAAATAATTTCTATTACCGACCAAAGATTGTAATAAGAAAACGACGCAGCTATTATCCCATTTTATCTTAGATAGTGTGCACCTCTCCTTCCACATTTGTGGTGGGAATTTGAGTCCCATCACGTTCATTTTACAAGCATGTTTAGGGGAGTTTCCTCTCCAGTATTATAGGAGTAAATATTCATATCGCGCATGTAATGTTTGATCACGACAGATCTCAAAGAATTAATCGATTTTGTTCATACTCTATAAAAGCATATATAAAGGAGATTTACCTAATTTAACCATGCTTCGACAGTGGTATTAGGATTTTTCATTCAGTTGCATATTTTCGTAAACTTTGAACTACAAAGAGAGCACCCATACGACTCCACACAACTTCATAATACGATCTTCATATGGACCAAGACTTTGCAATCAACCTAAACTACTAACTTATTAGATTGGGTTACATATACCATCAACTAAATTGTAGCCAAATTTTGTAGAATTCTTAGCAACCTTCCAATTTGTACAAGAGGGATATTATTTTGTAGAATTCTTCACACCTATATTAAAATAGTTATGAATTCGAATTATATCTCGTCTTTAAATATCAAATTACAATAGTTATATATATATATATAATTAGTTTGACATGATGATACATAATAAGCACAACTCTTAATGTGAAAAGTTAGAATAAAACAACTTTATACACTTTGTGTCTCAAAAAAAAAAAGGAAGAAAAAAAAGTAGAATTCTTGCATTTATTTCAATTACTTTGATCATTTGGGTAAGAAAACCTTTTTTTTAAGAGATTCAAGGACTCTTTCACAAGAAATTGAATTTGATGACCATGAGAAATTTGATGGGTAGAAAATTCAACCCAAAAGAAGAAGGAAAATGATACACCATTTTCTCACATTAATATATGATAATAAAAGTGAGTCAACAAGTAAACATTGAAAAACATTATCTAAAGGTTTTTTGGTCCCCATGAAAAACATTATGATAATGCGGGTTTTAAAAAATACATGATATCCAGGT
Organism: Xanthoceras sorbifolium; assembly: GCA_003430845.1. Taxonomy (NCBI): domain Eukaryota; kingdom Viridiplantae; phylum Streptophyta; class Magnoliopsida; order Sapindales; family Sapindaceae; genus Xanthoceras; species Xanthoceras sorbifolium. Next base: position 6,372,581 of record CM010617.1, on the reverse strand, counting down.
TCCATATTAATGTGGTCCAGATTTATACCTGGACCGCATCAAACGTGTTCATTCCGAATCAGTTAAACTCAAACCATTTTGCCATCCTCATGACCCCAAAAGTCATTAAAAAAAAAAACGCGTTTCTTCTAGTCAACTGTGGGCCTCCTACCATGACTTTTGAATATTCTAATTCATGCCTTTTCTTCAATGACTATGCAAAAATTTCGGTATCATCAAATTTACAATTTATTATCAATTTCTATTCACTTTCCTCCTTATTTGATTTAACTTATGATGTTTTAAGATTGTTATATCTTATAAAATAATTATTTATTTTATAATCTATAATAGTTAAAAAAATATATAATAAATTAATTAAAAGTTATACAAAATTTTTTATCTTAATTGTTAGAAGTCTCAAATTTCTTTAAACTACCAAAGTTCAACATCTTGTGTAGGTATATAAATATATAATACGTTACTTTTAATAATATAATATTAAAGAAGCAATTTAAAAAATAATAAATTTTTAATTAATTTATCAAACACTTTTTGAATTATAGATTATAAAATACATAATTATTTTATAAGTTACAGTAACCGAAAATGCACCCTTAAAATTAATCAACTTTATATATATTTTTTTGGTTAATAAGTCTTAATACATTTTTAAGAAAAAAGGTATTAGTCTTGTTATACATAAAGAAAAAAGTTTATATTAAACTATAAAATTGTTACCACTTTGAGTCAAAAAGTTAGTGTTGATTTTTTCACTTTGTAAATTAGCTAACGAGTTCTATACAATCACACATTTAGTTCCCATTTGAACTCCCCAAACTTTTAGAATTGATATCACGAATTTAATACGTAATTACACTTCCACAAATTATTAATACCAATCCTTAGATGAATAGAATCAAAATCTCGTACCATGTTATGTTATTCATACATCTGTATAACATATCTATTTATCAAATAAACTTTAATAAAAAATATGACTATTGTAATTAAAGTTTTCAAAAAAAAAAAAAATTTATGAAATATAATATTTGTAAATAGTTATTTATACCAGTTCCATGCTTATAATGGGAATTCAAATCACATTATCATACACTAATATGACTTTCTATGGATATTTGTGAGAGTAATTATTAATAATTTTTTATTAAAATAATTTATATAAGATGATATATATATATAAAATAAATTCTGTTGGTTTTTTTTATTGTTGTAATTAAAATTATTATTATCTAATTATTTTACTGTTTAATACCACCATAATTATCCAATAAAAAAGAAGAAAAAAATCGAGCTTATCTCATTATTTTAATAATATATCTCAATAAATTAATTTCATTTATTCCTATTTAATATATCTTAATAAATTAATTTTATCAGCTCCTATTTTTTTTTAAAGAGAGTACAATTACAATATCAACAACTGTCGGGACCTGCCGAGATTAACCACTAAATGCACGGTCCAGATATCTACTCCCATAGCGGGAGAATACTACTCCCACAATAAGGGAAGAAAACTGCCCACACATGCACATGGTGAGAATCGAACTCCTCACCACTGAGGTGGGAGGTAGGTGTACTAATCACTTTACTACAAGTGAATGTGCTTATCAACTCCTATTTAATCTATCTTAATTAATTAATTTCATCCATTCCTATTTAATATAGAAGAAAAACTCATTTCAGTTAGGATTTTTAGTTTCCTACAAATCATTGACTAATATAGCATTATTTTTATCAATCCCTAAAATTTCAGTTTTGAGATCGTAATATAATAAATATTTTAGTTTATTTTTTAAAACTTGTATTATTTATATTTGTTATTATATTAGAATGGAGATATTATGAATAAGTGATTTTTTTATTTATTAAAATAATATAAAAGATAATATGACTTTATTATAAAGTCTTTGATCATGTACATTAAAAGGAAATCGTATAAAACTTTAATACAGATTCGATTATAAATTATTTTTAAGATTTAAAAAAACAATAAATTCTATTTTATTCCATAAAACTTGTATCTATTTTATTTATTAATTTATTTTTTATACCTTTAGATATGAGACTATATAGTATTAAATTTTAATTTTTTAATATTAATATTTTTTTATGATATAAATTTAAATATTTATTTTTATCTTGCTCCTTTTACAAACTTAAATTCTGATTTCATTCCTATTTCCCGGAGTAAATAAACGTACGGATAATGTAGTAAGTGGGTTGAGACGGAACTTTCTTGGTGATTGCATGAGAAACAGTGCATGTGGCCCCATTTAATATACAAGATTAAATTGGACTATTTTATGGGATTAGATTGGATTAGATTAATATAAGCACTATCCACCGTTTGGTGTAATATAAGATAGGACTAAAATAGTGTAATTCTATATTTGGAATGATTTGAGATTGAACTAAAAATAATGTAATGAACTAAATTATAACTAAATTTAATAAATTTAAATATAATTGGTCTATTAAATAGATACATAAATTATAATTAAATTAAAACAAAAATAATTGAATAAAAAGCATAAATTTTTTTAAAACAAAACAAAATAATATAAAATTTAATTTAAATAATATTAATATATTGGTAAATTAAGTTTTAAAAAAAAATTATAAATTCAATTCAATTTTATTAAAAACCACGATGAAAGTTTACAATTTTAAAAAATAAAAGTTTACTTTAATTTTTTTTTAATAAAAAGTTTATTATTAAAAGGACAAAAATTATACATATTAATGGTTATTAATTTTAATTAAATGGGTGATGAGAGAGAAGTGTGTTGTGGGAGATAGAGAGAAAAGGGAATAAGAAATCATTAATGCCCTTTAATAATTATGACTTTTGACAGTAGAAGATGAGAAGTAAAAACCTGAACTTTTAAGTTACTGTTTGGATAATGTATTTCAGAAGAGCTTTTATATACAGAAGAGTTTTTGAGACTGTTTGGCTGAAACATTTAAAAAAGTCTATAAATTATGGTAGGACATTTTTGCCCTTTAATAAGAGCTTTTAATATTGTTTGGCTATGAACATTTTATTATAATATCTACTCAACATAATTTCAACTTTGTAACAAAAAATATAAGTAAAATTGTTAATAAATATTTAATTTATATGGGATAATATAATATTTCTAAATTTATATTTTATGAACAAAAAAAAAAATTAAAATTCATTTACAATTTTAGATACACACATGCATAATAATTTAGTACAAATTATGAAGATAATATTAGATAAAATCCTAATGATAAAAGTGAACAGAAACTTATCTTAACAACAGTTCTCTAGCAATTCTATCACGAATGACCCCCATTTTACTTTCATCTATTGTTAAATCTACAAATAATTCTTCATCCTCAGATACATAATCTTGATTTTCGTCGTATGATTGAAACTCAACATCTGCAATGGACTCTCTTCTTATGAAATTATGTAAAGCCATTGAAGCTGTGACAATAGCTACTTGCTTATCAAATTTATAATTAGGCATGTTTTGCAATATTCTCCATCGTGCTTTCCACACACTAAAACAACGCTCAATAACACTTCTTAATGATGAATGCATATAATTAAACATTTTCCGAGAGCCAGTTGGTTGACCACTCATATGAAACTCTGGAAGATAATATCGTTCTCCTTTATATGGAGCTAAATAACCCTTCATATTTGGATATCCTGAATCAACCAAATAGTATTTATCTGCAATATCAAGTTCAGTTTTATAAACAATATTATTCTAAAAATAAATAAAAAGTTAGTTAAAAATATTTACTAATAAATATCACATACCTTCTGGAGGTTTAGGAAATTTTAACTCGATGTTTCTTAATACCTCTAAAAATATGTGTGTGTCAAATGTGTTCCATTCCTATTCCCGGCTCTAACTTGTTTTATAGCCAAGTCAACCCAAATTTCATGTGCTTGTGGATCCCAAATTGCTTTTAATTTTCCTTGTGTTCCCTCATTTGCCATCTACATTAAAACGTACAATTTTTATGTCAAGTAATTAGGATTGTCCATAAACATATACATTAAATAGAGTTCACAGAACTTAAAATGTGTTTCTCACTTATACAATAATTCCTATTGGTGAGTTCGATAATTGCTACAACAAAAATATTCGAAATAAGAAGCTTGACATTGTCATGCGAAACTCAATTCATTTACAAATCTTTACCCAATTCAATGTGAATATTATTAGATAAAAGAAAACGAAAAAAACATAATTTGTACCTAATTAAACACTAAAAGAGAAAAGAAAAACACGCGGTTGATAATCACAGTCCATTTAAGATAACAGAAAAGAAAATCACAGATCAAATTCAAAAAAGGATTTGAATAAGAAAATTCAAATTGGGTCGATTCAATGAAGAATCCCCAAAACAAGCATCAAAGAAATACAATATAAGAAAACAAAAGAAGCCCCAAAAAAAGCAGGGCCCCCAAATAGGAAATCCAAAAAATAAACAAATGAAAGGGAATGGAGAATTCATGAATGGAAGGATAGGTGAAAACGAAAGACAGAGAAGAAAAACAACAACAACAACAACAACAACAACAATAATAATTATTATTATAATAACAAATACAGATAAGCAAAACATAGAATTCAAAGAAAACCCATCAAAAAGCGACGGAGTACCTGATCAATAACTCCTTGTCAATGTCTCTCCGTCTTTGTCTCTATAAGAAGAAAATAGTAAACTTTTGTTATTGTTGTTGTTTCAGTTTGTTGAATTTTTGGAGTTAAGGCTTTATGAAGAGAAAGAACATACCTTATAGATTGACACGAAACAGCACCGATTGGATTGAAGACAATAAATTTTTAGGGTTCTTGGCTTTTTCACAAAGTGAATTGTTCACAGAGAATTATAGTTATGAGAAATTAAAAGGTTGGAACATGGAAGGAATTAAAAATTTGTTATTTAGTAAAATAAGGGCAAAATGAGAATTATAAAACTTTCATTAAAAAATTTTGACTTCCCGGTCATTGGTCCAAAAACTCTTTTGGAAAAAACTACAATAAACCAGCTTATAGTGGAAGAGCTTTTATAAGTCCAAATCCCTTTTATTGAACCATCCAAACAAGCTTAGAAGTGACTTTTGGATCCAAAAAGCCCAAAAGCCACTTCTAAAAGCCATCACAAACAAGGCCTAATATGACTTTCTATGGATATTTGTGAGAGTAATTATTAATAATTTTTTATTAAAATAATTTATATATATATATATATATATAAAATAAATTCTGTTGGCTTTTTTTATTGTTGTAATTAAAATTATTATTATCTAATTATTTTACTGTTTAATACCACCATAATTATCCAATAAAAAAGAAAAAAAATCGAGCTTATCTCATTATTTTAATAATATACCTCAATAAATTAATTTCATTCATTCCTATTTAATATATCTTAATAAATTAATTTTATCAGCTCCTATTTTTTTTTTTTTTAAAGAGGGTACAATTACAATATCAACAACTGTCGGGACCTGCCGAGATTAACCACTAAACGCACGGTCCGGATATCTATTCCTATAGCGGGAGAATACTACTCCCATAATAAGGGGAGAAAACTACCCACACATTCATATGGTGGGAATCGAACCTCTCACCACTGAGGTGGGAGGGAGGTGTACTAACCACTTTACTACAAGTGAATGTGCTTATCAACTCCTATTTAATCTATCTTAATTAATTAATTTCATCCATTCCTATTTAATATAAAAGAAAAATTCATTTCAGTTAGGATTTTTAGTTTCCTACAAATCATTGACTAATATAGCATTATTTTTATCAATCCCTAAAATCCGAGTGAGACCTCCACTCCGGTTATCATCAAATCCGAGTGAGGGATGAAGACATTTCCAAAACGGCTTTCCAAACCCAAGAGGGACACTACGAATTTGTCGTAATTCCATTTGGACTGACCAATGCCCCGTCAACCTTTCAAGGCTTAATGAACGACATTTTTCGACCGTATCTTAGGAAGTTTGTTCTTATTTTTTTTTAATGATATTTTAGTTTACAGCAGGTCCTGATCGGAGCACTTGCAGCATGTTCGAACTGTGTTAAGCCTATTGGAAACAAATCATCTGGTCGCAAAAAGAGCAAGTGCAGTTTGGAGTTACTCAAATTGAGTACTTGAGAGATATTATTTCAAACAAGGGAGTAGAGGTGGATCCAACAAAAATTGATGTAATTCTCCGATGGCCAACACCTACCTCTTTGAAATCATAGAGGGGATTCATCGGCCTTGCAGGGTACTACCAAAAATTCATCAGAGGTTTTGGAGGTATCATAACTCTTCTTAACTGGTTACTCTCCACGGAAGGCTTCTGGTGGGGCTCTGAGGCAGCAGTTGCCTTCCAACAGCTCAAGTCGGCACTCACTGCCACACCCGTATTATGGCCACTTGACTTTTCCCAACCATTTATTATCGAATGCGATGCCTATGGAACCGGATTGAGAGCCATTTTGTCACAAGACGAGCAACCCATTGCGTTCTACATTGAGGTGTTGAAGGGTAATGCGCTGAACCTTTCTACATATGACAAAGAAATGCCTGCGATCGTTAAGGTAATCCGTAAGTAGAGACCATATCTCTTGGGCAAACCGTTCATTGTACGTACTGATCAAAGAAGTTTGAAGTTTTTGTTGGAACAAAGAATCACAACTTCGACTCATATTATCATCAAACTATCCCAAATACAACTTCCAATATCTATCCTCGGCGAGATAATGTTTTGTACAAACGCAACAAGCTTTTGTTGAGTCTCACCTCAATACTGATTCCAGCCATCTTATCTAATAATCACGCCTTACCAACTTGAGGACACTTTGGTTATAAAAAAACTCTCACCTAAATTCGATCATCTTTTTTTTAGCAGGGCATGCGCAAATCAGTAAAGGACTGGGTTCGGGCATGCGATGTATGTCCATACCAGAACGGTTTGGACGGAGCTCTTAATGGACTTCATTAAAGGCCTTCCCTCTGCCTAAGGCTATATTGTCATAATGGTCGTAGTTGATTGACACGCCTTTTGTGTACCCGCAAGTATACGGTGTCGGCTCAAGTAATATAGATTTGTGAAGTCCGAATATCGTTCCCACGAGGACGTTTAGAAATTGAGTACTGAAATTTACCAAGCTCAATACTATCTAGATGATCAATTCAATGGTTGTGATTTGTAATTTATATTCTAATTGAATGAAAACTTGAAATTAAAATATCTTTTTATCAATGGAGATGGGAACTAGGGAATCCGATTTCACTTGCTAATCCTAATGATATGAGATAATCATGTATGGATGTCCAAATTGATGATTGATGATCATGTTAACAAATTATCCGAAATCCTCTCTCGAGGTAAATCGAACCTATTCAACACATACTAACACCCTATCTCTCGATGGATGCTAAATATACAAGAATGCATTAGATATGGAAACATATTTAGATCAAATAACCTACACCAATATATCTCTATTTGGTTTCTAGGTCATTGTGGCAATTTATCGAACACGTGGTGCGCATCTCCTTTCGGTACTTAATCCACCACAACAAGATATCGAATATTGGTGATCAATCAATATACAATCAATTAAATATTAAATCAACACTCAATCATAAAACTCAATTCATCCAACATTCATTAATCTCAATCAAAAGTCATAGCAAGTTCCATCATCATCCCTAGTGTAATAAATTAGCTCATCACTAGAAAACAAAAATACATAATATTATATCTCAAGAACAACATGAATAATACAAGATTAAAGGAAAGATTGTGATAGAAAAACTCAATGAGGTTGACTCTCGTCGAAACCGAATTGGTAGAGCTTTTCCGTGCACGGATCCGAATCCGTAGAGCGATTGAAGAAATCCGGAGAATCGATCCAATGGCTAGCTTCCTAGACCCTCTTCTCTCTTCTTCTTCCTCCTTCTCTCTCTCTTTCTTGTCTTGTTTCTCCAAAATTCCGAGATCCCCTTTCTCTCTCCTCACTTTCTATTTATAGAAGCATTTAGGGTTTGCTGGAAAAACCTCGCCGCGATCACCACCGCGACCTGTGGTCGCGCTGGGTTGGTCGCGCTACTCACTGGATTGCCTGGACTGTTTCATCGCGAGCTGCACCGCGAGCTGAGGTCGCGCTAGGTTGGTCGCGGCGCTCACTGCCAAGGCCTCATCATTCAGCGCGATCCCATCACCGCGAGCAGGGAATGCTCGCCATGCTCTCTGCCAAGGAGCTTCATTTCACCGCGACCACCTCATCGCGACCTGTGGTCGCGGTGAGCGGTCGCGCTGCTCACTGCCTGGATCCACATTTTCCACCGCGATCAGCACAGCGCGATCGTAGGTCGCGACGGACAGATCGCGACGCTCCCTGCCATAAAATCACAGTTTTGGACCAATAACTCCAAACTTCGCGCGGTTCCGAGAGAAACACCTAAAACCTACAAACACTTAACAAACACATCAAAAGCACCAAAAAATACTCAAGAAGCAATTAAAAGATACGGTTTACGGGTCGTAATTATATGAAAATAAATGACCGATCAAATACCCCCAAACTTATCTTTTGCTTGTCCTCAAGCAAATCGGACACACCACAACTATCGAAACAAAAACAAAGAAGGCTAGAACGAAGAATAAACAAAAACTAAGCTATATCCATTTTCGTAGGATGCAACGATGGCACTTAGCACGTGCCACAAGCCTTTAAACCTCTAGGTGGCCCTAGTGGACGAGGTAAAGTCTCGTGAGGGTTTACCAGCTACGATACCCACAAACGTCCTAAGCTAATCACACACATAGCTACACATCACATCAAACATAAACGCACATGCTGAGGCATAAGAATAGCACAATAATCATAAATCTAAAATGCTGCCGATGAGCCTACACACACTATCTCATACAGGAAACTGACATACAATGCATTGATAACAGTGATATCTCCATATCAATAAACTGCTGATATAATTCGCCTCGACTCTAGTCTCACCAGTTTTCACTCAATGACACACAGAACCTAGGTAATCACACCTTCAATTGCATACGACTGGAATTTATGAGCAAATAATTTCAAAATGTGTCGTATGCATCAATAATTAGAAAGAACGCACAGATTTAACAAAGGATCTCATGAAAGATATCAAATGCTAGGAACAGAAAAATTCGTGTATATACATGTCAAATATTACAATTAAGTTTTCTAAGGAGATCAACAGGACTTTATATGGTTGCAATGGGGCTTGGGGAGATTGGCTCAAAAAGAATGGAATTTGGGCTCAACGCACTTGGAAACCTACTGAGAGACTTTATGAAGATTTCAATTTGCATAATTTCTCTCACGACCACCAAATTCCTTCAACTAGCATTTCCAATCTTTTCTCACATTTCTCCTTCAACCTCTTTTCAACCCCTTTTCAATTTTTTTTTTTTTTTTTTTTTTTTTTACTTTGTGCATTCCATTTCTTTTTCTCATTTTAGCCAACTCTTTTTATTTTATTTATTTATTTATTTTTTTTTGGCTAATTTCTTTTTCTGCACAATACCTTATCCATATCATCTTTCCACTCCTTTCTCACTCAACACTTACATATTTTCTTTTAATTGTCTCTAGTTTCCAAGCGTCAAAGGTAATGTCTTACAATTTTGGCTAGGGTCTTTGGACATATAGGTCATACAATAAAAAGTTAATATGCGAGTGT
>CM010617.1:5702806-5762752 GCA_003430845.1 Xanthoceras sorbifolium | reverse complement strand
ATACATCAAAATAAAGCTTTCCCCCGCCACATACTTGTATTAAATTTCTTTTAAAAGTTAAATCGATTGTTTAACTGTGGTATTTAAATTCAAATTGGTTCAATTATAGGTTTTTCAAAGGCTCTCTAATGGTGTTTTATCGTATTTTATAGCAGTATCACCGTTGGATCATTCCCAAACATTAAACTCCATTGTAAAATTGGAAGATAGTTTTGCTTTTATTGTATTAATGTTAGTGACACTATATAATCAAATCCACCAAGTTTTATATTGTTCATGAAATGGGGGTTGGTTAAGAGTAGAAATTAGATTATTCTAAAAATATTTCAATGAGAAGGGGGAAAATACGTGAGAATTTCATCATATACGTAACCCGTGCTATAATTTATTTGAGTTTTTGTGTAATTTTATTTTAGAAAAAAATTATATTATTTCTGAAGTGTTAATATTGTGTAATTCTTTTAATTTTAATTATTGTATCTCTTTTATTTTATTTATTCGTTCTCAATAGGTTTTGTTTTTGAGTTAATTGTTTGCTTTTTCACAATGTTATTTGTCGTTCCAACAATGTCACATGTAGAGTCATTCATCTTAAAGACATCACTCACTGAGCTAATAATTGACATTTGTCAATTCAATTGAAATAAAAATGTTGGGATCTTGGAACTAAAAGCAAAGGAAATTACAATTTTAACATGAAAAATAAAATAAAATAATGTATTTAATCAGTCGTAACTTAATGAATTCATATCATTCTCTGTACTGATCTCAAATATTTAAAGATAGTACACTTTATTTAAAAACAAGAAAAGTAAAAAAAAAAAAATACAAAATAAATTTAAACCATTCATTACAGATGTCACCGATATGTAGCTCGGCACAAGCACATGAGAGGATATCAATCCAAATCTTTTTAAGGATCCTCTCTTGATACGTAATCGCTTGAACTTACAAGGATCTCATTACATGTGACCATTAGTATCACAATTTCTTGTTTCTGAGACTATGACAAACAATAAATTACTTTGCCTTTGTGTTTTTGCTGATAATGGCAATTTCTCAACTGTAAAAATTTAGGGGGAATTGCAATAACTCCTCGTATATATAAGTGAAATTGCACAAAAATCTGAAATTATGATAATAACACAAACTCCCCTTTGACCAACTATTGAAAACCATTTAAGTAACGGTGGTTATTAAGGGGGGGGGTAAAATCGTCTTTATATACCTTATGTTCGATAATTAAAAAAAACAAAAAATATAAAAAAAAAGACGAAGAAGAAGAAGAAAGAGAAGAAAAACAAAAAAAAACTGAAAAAAAAAAAAGAGAAAAGAAGAAGAAGAAGAAGAACAAAAAAAATCTGAAAAAAAAGAAGAAAGTGAGAAGAGAAGAAGAAGAATAAAGAAGAAGAAAAATAAATAAAATCTGGAAAAAAAAGAAAAAGAGAAAAGAAGAAGAAGAAGAAAGAGAATAACAAAAAAAATCTGGAAGAAAAGAAGAAAGAGAAAGAAGAGAAAAGAAGAAGAAATAAGAAGAAAAACAAAAAAAAATCTGGAAAAAAATAGAAGAAAGAAAAGAAGAAGAAAGAAGAAGAACAAAAAAAAATCTGGAAAAAAAGAAGAAAGACAAAAGAAGAAGAAGAAAGAATAAGAAAAACAAAAAAAATCTGGAAAAAAAAAGAGAAGAAGAAAGAAGATAAAAGAAATCTAGAAAAAAAAATGAAGAAGAAAGAAGAATTCGAAAAAAAATTCAAAAAAAGGAAGAAAAGAGAAGAAATAGAATTTGGAAAAAAATTTGAGTTGATTGTGGTTGATTGATGAGGAATAAAGAATTAAAAAAATTTGATTTATTTATTTATTTATTTTTTTTGAAGATGATGATGTTGATGATGATCTGAAAAAAAAAAAAATTTGAGTTGTGGTTGGGTTGATGAAAATAAAGAATTGGGAAAAAAAAAATTAGCTTTAGTTTTTTTTTTTTATTTGAAGAAGAAAGAACAACCAGAACAAGAACAAGAACAAGATTTGGAAAAAAAAAAAATTTAAACATGCACAAAAGGTAAAATGGACATTATACCATTTTCATCCAATTTAAACGTTTTCAATAATTGGTCACGGGTCAAAGGGGGGTTTGTGTTATTATCATATAATTTCATATTTTTATGCAATTTCACTTATATACACGGGTATTATTGCAATTCTCCCAAAAATCTATTTGTATTTGTTTCTTTACACATATCTAGTCAATCTAGCCCGTATACCACCCTATATCACCCCATCAAATTAGAACACAAATCCAGCACTCACTCTGCTAGAAGAAGCAACCCAAATTGAAATAACAAAAAAGAAAATTTTCACTTACCTTTTTGCATTTTTAAATTTGAATTTATTAAACACTCAGCATACAGCTCTACCAATTTGGCATCTGTTTCAATAATTCATCTACTTATTTTATTTCTTCCATGTGCATCTGCTGCAATAATTTATGTACGTGAAACGTGATCGCTCAGTAGATAGACTTAGCTTTTATGTCTCCCATCTCCCAAACATAATTTTTTCTATCTTTTGACCTACCAATTTCAAATAACGTGAAATGTTCTAACATTTGTTTAATCCATCAATTTCAACAATCAATGAAAATAGTCTCTACTTTAATTGAAATAACACATGAACCTGTGAATGTTCATATTTGCTAAGGAAAAAGAAGTTTGGTAAAAAGGGAGGGGTGACCCTAAAGCTACATGTCAAAAGCGTATAATAGGGTTGAATGAACTTTTCTGGAGATTGATGAAAAATTAGGTTTTTCTTAAATCACTCCGCAATGTGTGCCTGTCCCACCTAAGCTTTTCACCAATAATTGTCTCCATTGACGGCTTCCATCCTATATATAATAATTAAAGGGAATACACGACACCATTGGTAGAAGACATTAATTCTAGTGTATATTCTCGGTTGCAAATATTGAACGATAGCAAATATTGAGACCCTAGATTTTGGGTCTACGATGCAAAATATGTTGATTTACTACCAAACATGGTAACCTACTGTTTGGAAAATTATTAGCGATTTAAATAAAATAATATAATAAAGTAAAAGCTGGTGACATATATAAATGTGAAAATCTGATCATCCAGATTAGTAACACTATTCTTGGCAGTGAAGAGCAAAAGCAATGTTGCTTGTGTTTAAAGCAATGTGTAGAGAGAATTGTGTGATCAATAGAAATGGTTGAGTTTCATTATTCTGAATAATAATATTGAAGAGCTGTACAAGGAATATACATACTTGAAGAACAACCGGCTATTGATCTCAGCTCACCTAAACCAACTTGGCTGCAAATTGCCAACTTGTATAACAAAATTCTACTAACCTATAACAGAATTCTAACTATTTTTGTAACAACCTCAAGCTAATTCATAATCAAGTCTATAGTGATTATAATCAGCTTGATGTGGACTTATTAATGAGCTGTAGAGTGTTATTCCAGAGTGGTAATGTAACATCCCGGATTTCGGATAATTAAGTTCATATATGTGAATATAAATTTTGTAATTGGAAGGGGTGTAATGTAATTAAAAGTATGTTTATTTTTATAATTTCCAAGTGGACCAGATTGAACGGTCGAAACCGATGCTTGAAGATTGAAAACTGAAGCAGAGAGCATCGCGACCTGGTCACCGCGACCACAGGTCGCGATGGCTTGCTCGCGGTGAAAAAATGAGATTTTTTGGCAGTGAGCATCGCGACCAGTCACCCGACCACAGGTCGCGATGAACTGCTCGCGATGAAAATGTTAAATTCTGGCAGTGAGCAACGCGACCACCAGCGCGACCATGGTACCGCGAGGTGTGCTGGCGATGAAGGCGGTGCAAACGATCCAGTGAGTACCGCGACCTGGTGGCGCGACTACAGGTCGCGACGACGATCGCGATGGCTAAAAAAATATAAAAAAAAAAGTGGCTTCTCGCAGAAGCCAGAAAACAGCACAGAACAGAGAGAGACCGAGAGAGAGCGGAAAAAGAAAGAAAGAAGAAGAAGAAGAAGAGGAGAAGAGAAGAAAGAAGAAGAAAGAAAAAAAGAAGAAGAGAAGGGAAAGATGAAGAAAAGAAAGAAGGAAAGGTGGAAGAGAAAGAAAAGGGAAAGGAAAAGAAACGTAGAACCGCGATAGTCGAGAGAAAAACGGTATCCAGGTTGGTGTACACACGATTTCGAACTTATTTTGATAAAAAGTTTTGATTTAGTATGTTAAAAATATTGTTATGGATTTTATATATTCGTATTGCAATTTGTTTATATATTATTGAGTGATTGTGCCTTATTTTATTATTGTGAAAAGTTGAATAAAATTTTGTGTTTCAAAACCCTGATTTCCAGTTGTTATTTGATTTTCTCATTTATGGATTTTGATTTAAAATAGTTTTCGTCGATCTCTGAAACCAAAAAAATCGTTTTGTTATGAGTTTTAAAGGCCCTGATATATGTATAGGGATATTTGGATATAGGAGATTGACATGTCAATTGGGTGAATATATAGCAGTACTGCACCCTATTGTCTCTGATCATTGATTTCGGATACCATTTCCTCGTGAAATGGGAAACCGACTGTTTCCGGATACCATTTCCTCGTGAAATGGGAAACCGACTGTGAAAAATACTCGGATACCATTTTCTCATGAAATGGGAAACCGACTGTTTATATAGGGATACCATTTCATATGAAATGGAAAACCCGACTGTAAAACCCGTAATCCAGTCCTGTACACCCTGTTATGTGTATCACGGGCCAAATTTAGAATTTATGGGCGGAAAGTGTCTGGAAATAAAGAAATGATATTGAACTGAATTCCATAACGTTTTGACATATTGTATGTTTATAAAGTTTTAGTATTTGAGAAATGTTTGTTTTATACATATATTTATATTTCTGAGCAATTCTGTTTATAAGCTTTACTGTCTAATTACATTTCTGAATTTCTGATTTACGAGATATTGTTTTAGCTATACTGTTTTATATTATTGTCATTTATGTTAAGTGTACACCCACTAGGCAGTTTTGCTTAGCGCGTTAGTTTTGTTTCTAACGCGTAGGTACTAGGGATCCCGAAGAAGCTAAAGACTGAAGAGAGAGAGATTTGCTGACAAAGTCCCAGAGTTATCACAGTTGGGTAGCTTTATTGTTGTTATATGTATATCTGAAAGCATGCATATACGGAGGATTTGTAAATATGTTTCGTAATATGTTTTGTAATTATGTCCTGTAATTAATTATCTTATGATTTCTGTCTTTGTTATTAGAATGTTTGTAAATATTAAAGTCTGAATCGTTTTATTTTATAAACTGTGTTGGAAAGTCGCACTAAACGGCAGAGTGCGCAAATGTTTGAAATGATATTTGAAGTGTTTTTGTGCATTGTTGTGATTTGGGATTTATTTGAAAACAGGTTTTGGAAAATCAGAAAAACAAACAGAACTCTGCCGAATTTTTGTAAAAAGTTTTTTTATTGGGCTCACTTGAAAAGATTTTTAAATTACAAATTATATGGTTTTCAGTTTATAAACAGAAATAAGAAAGTTTTGAAAACCCGTAGCACTTCCTGGGTCGATCCAGCCGGGTCGGGTCAGGGGTGTTACAAGTAAGGTGAGCTGCTATGTATCATATCTTTGCTGTCCATGATTGAGGTATTGTTGGAAACGTTGTTGCATGGCAGACCATTATTGCTTGCTGTGATGACTGTGTGTTGCAAGCCTTCTTACTTTGTTTGCATACTTGAATTGAGCCTTATTGTTGACAATTATGTATATCTCTCACAATAGAGACAACAAGATGGTGACAAATGGCAAGATCGAGATAATAGATACAAATAAAACAAACCCTAGAGGATTTGACCTAGGTCACCCTTTAAAGTCCTGAGGCCATTTCATCGAATTAGGTGGTGGTCTTAACAACACTTGGTGAATGGTGACCTAGTACTATAGTAATCCCCTCAGGTAGCAAATCAATCCCCTCGGGTTGTGAAAAGAAGGATCTAGAAGCTTAAGTATGAGCTGAAATCCATAAACACAAAAAAATGAGGGATAACTATAAAATCAGACGAGAAGGTGACCTTTACATGCAAAGACACGACCCTCCATCTTGACTACAATCCTGCCAAGACAGCAACTTTTACCTTTAACTGCAATCCTGCAACGACATCGATCCTTCACCTTTGACTGCAATCCTTACGGACCTAAACATATGAAAAAATTAAAGGGGGTTCCTGTGGAAAAGTATGTCAGACGCAATTCCCTGGGATCAAAAAAGAACGCGACACATGTAAAGGTGATAAGGTTGTAGAGCTGAAGTAGATAACCGAGGTTAGACGACCAAAAAATGGGTCTAAAAGATGAAACGAACGTGTTGACCAAGAAAAACGACGTGGAGCTATTAGAACCAAGGGCAAGAAGTCTATATAAAGCCACACCCAGCCCTAGCAAAGGTAACTCAACTTTGGTCTGGAAACTCTAGTATCAGATAGATCCCTGGTGGATACCTTTTAAAAATACTAGAATCTATGCTTTCCATCGACCATTTCTTAACCCATTTCACCTCATTTCTATTATATTCTACCTTAGATCCCCCTTTTGACTTGAGCATTGGAGGGTTTTTGCTGGTAAAACACCAGTGACCCCTGAACTTATTATTCTATGTTTTCTCTCATGAAAAGGTACCAAACAAGTAAACTAAGATCAATACTCTCTACTGAGCTCACTGTCTTCGAAGGCAAACCCCTTCGCAAAACCATTGCTCTTAAACGATTCTCAGAAGCTTACAAGACGAATTTACTCGTAAACCATTTTCTTGCGTCAACAGTTGGCGCCATATGTGGGGACGGGTACAAAAAGCTGTCTTCCACCTAGGAGCTGAAGCATTTCACTCCTCTTTCATAGGTCGGGTTTTGCCCTAATTTTTCCATATAAATATCTATGTAATGTGAGGGTTTCGTGTGGGAGAAAATAGACAAAACATAAGTGAGAAAGAGAGAGTGCAAGAGAGACAATATACATAGAGAAAAAAAAACAGGAGGAGTTTTTTTCGTGGTGTATTCTTGTAACCATTTTTCATAGTGGATTGAGTGCTTGGTGCGCCCCGTGATGTAGGAATCAGTTTGATGCCAAACTACTTAAAATTCTTGTGTGCTTCTTTTTTTTCATATTTATTATTGTGTTTGTGTTTCATCTCTTGTTAGTATACATCCAGGACATATTTTCCGCATTGAATATATGGTCATAACTCCCAACAAATATGCATATCCACTCATATCTCAAGTGGTTAGTGCACCTCTCTCCCCACCTCAGTGGGAGGGTTTCAATTCTGACCATGCATATTTACTAGTATGTGTGGGTTACTTTTCTCTCCTTATTGTGGTTGTAGATGTCTCCCGTTATAAGAGTAGATATTCGCCCGCACATTTAATGATTGATCTCATCAGTTACTAATTTTATAATTGTAGCCCTTTAAATTTTAAAAAAAAAACTCAAAACAAAGGTCTCACTCAATTTCCCTTATATAAGGTGACCCAAAGCTCTTCTTGAAAGCACACAGCTTTCTGTCCTTCTTTAATTTTCTCAGTTAATAAGTTTGTGAGAATTAACTTCCTCTAGAAAAATTAAGCCAATATGTCTCTGAAAGTAAGATGGAGACTGAGATAGAAATCAAAGCACCAGCTGACAGTTCTACAATTTCTTCAAAGGCCAAACCTATCATGTTACCAAAGCCACACCTACCAATGTACAGGATGTTGAGGTTCATGAAGGAGACTGGGAATCTCATGGCTCTGTCAAGCTCTGGAAAATATACTGTTGGTAAGCCACTATTATAATATCTTTTGACTTGTATAAGTATTGGGCTAATTTCAGTTTCTATGATCTAACGATGACACTCTTATTGGAAAGAGTGATTTTTTGAATTTTTTTTTATTTCTCAAGCAATTGCAAATGAATAATCTGATGAAAATGGGCAAATTTATTAAGGTTAAATTTCAGGGGTCTCTATTCAAGCGTACACATAGATAAAAAAATGATTTGAAATTTGTCAAAAACCTTTCTTTATAGGAGAGGTTATAGATTAAAAAATAAAAAGAAACAGATATTATTATTAGTGGGGGTTGTATTGAATTGATCATATGACATTCCACATTGGTGGCAAGATGTGTGTACCAAACCAAATCTCGAGGCCCAATAAACCAAAATAGACAATATCTGTGTATGACAGTTTAAAACCCTATTTATTGATATATTTAATTTCAAGTTCATATATTTAATGTTAAGATTATCTTTAGGAGTGTTATACTTCAATTATAGACAAATGCTATAGGATATTAAAAACTATTAATTATGTATTAGCAACTTGCATTAACCTTATTAATATTCAACATCTTATGATGAATCATAGAAGGGAAACAGGAGACGTACAAAGAGAGAGTTGAATTAGACGAAGCAAACAAAACGGTGTCTCTTGTTGGCTTGGAAGGTGATATTTTCAAGTACTTCAAAAGCTGGACGACAGTCTTTAAAGCTATTCCAAAAGCGGATGGGAGCGGGAGCGTGGCAAACGTGACGATTGAATATGAGAAACTGCACGATGCCATTGCGGATCCAAAAGCGTATATGGAGTTTCTGACTAGCGTTGTCAAAGATGTTGATGATCATATCATGAATCCCTGAGGCATGAAAAATGGGAGCTAGCGTTTCCAGCTCTGATATATATGGGCTGCTACTGGTTGTGTAATGTTTTATTATGATAAGCTGGGCTTGAGTTTTTTTTATGTATGGTGTACTTAAAATGTTAATAAGTTGTGACAGCTCTCTTGCTGCAACGATATATATGGCAGCTCACACCTGCTTCCCCTACTCTAGTACGTATTTATGAAGTTTGTATGGTGTGTTAATAAAATTGGTGTTTTATTTGACTAATCTATATGTCAGAAGCTTTGAAAAAAAGGTTTTTGGTTGTTTTGAATCTGCATCAATCGTGTGAACAAGTGAGATTTGTAAGTATTGATACTAATACCAAAGTGTTTGTTGAAATGCTCCAAAGAGCTAGCTAGTAAATGAGAGAATCTGATGAGCGAAGAAATACTCACTTCATTGCATAAACGTGTTTCATTTACAAGAGATTACATATACTCTTACACTAAACTAATAAAAACACATTCTTCACAAATCAGAATTCCAACTACCATAACAGAATTCTAACTAACATAACAACTTTTACTAGATTTAGGGAGAGCCATTGGATCATCCACATGGACAAATGGCTGTACAAGATTAGTCACACAATTCTCTTATCTCCAGTCCAGCTTCTTGCTAGATTGCTAAAGCATTTGATGCTGAGTTGGTCTGCTCACAGAAGCAAGCAGTGTGGTACATTGCACCTGATGACTGCCACTTTTGCTTCTCTTATTTCTGTCACCAACGCTGGTTGAATCTCGATCTTTGGATTCAAGCTTGGAGATATTACATTGATTCACATACCCCCGCAAACGAAACTGGGGGAGATTGCACCAAGTTTAGCTTATTTCGAAGGAAAAGGAACTGTGCGACAGACAAGGCTTTGGTAAGCACATCAGCCTTCTGCAAAGATGTAGGGACATATTGCACAACTATGGTTCCAGCAGCTGTCTTCTCTCTTATAAAGTGGACCTCAACTTTAATGTGCTTAGTACGATTGTAAAAAATTGGATTGTGAGCCAAAGCCCCAACCCCCATGTTATTACAGCACAAAATAGGAAATGCTGGAAGCACTACAAGAAATATGGTCTTTGTGATGATTGAAGTTTGTCGGTAATGACTAAGGACTATCGGAAATACACATTTCCGATGAAAAAAATTCGTCAATCTTCGTCAAAAATGATATGGTCGGAAATAATATTTTTTTGACGGACCGTCAGAAATATAGCTTTTCCAAGGGCAAAGAGTGGTTAGAAATGATAAAAATATACATCAATAATATTATGACAATCAATTGTTAAGATAATATTTTTGACCATATTTGTCATTGGAAATAGTTCGGTCATTACTAAGGAACTGTTTGGTCGGAAAATAATATATATCATCGACGACTATTATGGTTACAAAAACTTGTCTTTCAAGGAGTTTCACTGTCAAAAATAATTTATTACTGAGAGATATTGCGATTGGAAATAAAATATTACCAAGGAAGATCATAGTCAGAAATAATATATTATCAACAAGATTTGCAGTCAGAAATATTATATTACCAAGGAGCTTTACAATAAAAAATAAGATAAAATTGAGAAAAATAACCGTTAGAAATAATGTATCACCAAGGAGCATTAAAATCGAAAATAATGTATTATTGATGAGATTTATAGTTGGAATTATTGGTTTACTAAGTAACTTTGTAACTGGAACTAATGTATCAATGAGAAAAATTATAATAAAAAATATTATTGAGAAATACTATGCTATTACCAAGATACATCACATTTGTAAATAATGTATTATTAAGGATATTGGTAAGAAGAAGTGTAGCCTGCTGGTTAGGATGATATTTCAAGGCAGTCTCCTGCTAGAATTTTCTTATATCATCCTTGGTGGCAAGATATCTTAAATGGCTCAATCCCAACAATGCATAATGATCTTGTTGATTGCCTTCGGCACTTGACTTCTTTTTACGTTTACTATTGTATGAATCATATGATGGGAAATATGCATGCTCTTTATCATTGGGCGCTTTCTCGTCATTAACATCTTCATCAGCATCTTCCTCATAACCAAAGAGCATAAGAGCAGCAGCATGAAAAGAATGGCCAGTAGATTCATATTTTAAAGCCTTCACAGGATGGCAATTTGAAGAAACATAGATTGGTTGCCCATCTATGATCTCTTGTGAATAGGAAATTAGACGATAACTTGCATGAACTACCATGATGCTTTAAGATCCACAAAACCCAGAAAAGACAGAATATTGATATCGATATACAAAACCAGCTTAACACCACTTTAGGGCACTTTTATATGTAGGAACTTCACAAACCTCCAAACTGCAATTATAACCAATCTTCAATCAGTCCAGGTCAAATCAATATAAAATTTAACCACTGGTATGCAAGGCTAAACCATCACATTGATTATACAAGACATGTTCTAGACATGGTATACAGACCCACAACCATTATCAACTTAGTAATTGGAAAGCCTGACCCATTAAGCATATATAGTTTAAAAATGAAAATAACAAAACCAACATGGAGTTTGCAGCACTTTGGTCGATTTCTACCACTCATATGTGTAAAAAAAAATGCTTCAGTAGTTTATATGAATTTTTTTTTCACAAAACATTTGTATAGGTAACACAAAACATCAAAGCAGTAGAACAAGGAAATCATGCTTCTAAAAAAATCACAATAAGACCTCATTAAGTATACAAATAATTAAGATATGTCTATGACAGTAAATGATCAGTTAAATCAATATAATTGATTTATGTTATCATAAATATACTCCCAAAAACTTCTAAAAATAGAAAAGTAATCACCAATCCAATAATCACTTGATCAGCTACTCTGTACCGATCCTCAATTCAAGAAAAACAGCATACAAAAATATGGCACATAGAGAGGGAGATACTTACTGATATCAGCACGGCACCAGCAGCAGCTGTGAGAGGTGTGTGTGATTCTCATAAGAGCAATGAAAGTAAAAACACAGTAGTAGCAGCTTCCAAAGGCACAACAGTAACATCTTGTAATGTTGCAGATTTAGCAGCTTGCAACAGATCAGGTGGCACAGCAAGCTTCAGAACCATGTTTCCATGCAACAACATTTAGAGAAATGATAGCGTATATGATAGCTCACCTTACCACTCTGAAGTGGCATTGTTTAGTTCATTAATGAGCCTACAACAAGCTGATCATAATCATTATAGACTTGATTATGAATCAACTTGAGTTTGTTACAAGTTAGTTATATATTCTTCACCACTTGCAGCTGAGTTTGTTCAAGATGTATTGTACTCATTGAGTCGGTTATAGTCCATGTATATATACTGATTGTAAAAGTATTTGATCCAATTATTCAATGAAATAGAAATGAACAATTATCATTGATCACACATCAATCCATATTCGTTACTTCTCTTTCTCAAGGAACTCTGTTATTGTTCCTCTTCGTTATCAAGAACAACATCGAATCTGTTAAATTAGATTCTTCAAAAAGTATCAGAGTGCAAGACACACGTCCATGGCTGATCCACGTTCATTTTCTTTATGGTCTCAGATTAACATCAATCTTCCATCAACAATGGCACAAATCGATTATTCCTCACTTGCCAAAACCTTGAACTCCAATATATCTATGAAGCTTGACAAAACAAATTACATCTATTGGAAGACTCAAGTGATGCCTGCCATTAGAGCTCTTGATCTCGAAGATTATATCTCCAGTTCCTCAATCATTCCAAAAGCTTACATTATAGTTCATACTCATGTTGAGGGAGAATGAACGGTGATACAAAAAAAGGTAAATCCTGCTTACTCAATATGGAAAACATCTGACCAAATATTATTATGTTGGCTGCTTGGAATTCTCAGTCAAGGTGTATTGGGACAAGTCACGCAATATAGAATGTCTCTTGAGATGTGGTCGAAGCTGGAGAGAGTATATTCACAGCAATCTTTGGTGAAGATTCTCCAACTTCGTCAACAGCTGCAAAACATCAAGAAAGGTTCAGATTCTATTTATAATTTTGTTCTTAAGATCAAGAATATTGGTGATTCTCTTATGGTAGCTGGAGAAGAGGTAAGTGAAAGAGATCTATTAATGAGCTTGATGAATGAAGTAGGCCATGATTATGATTTGGTTGTTGGGCTTATATCCAATCAACATCAAACCATGACACTAGAAGATGCACAATTCCTTTTTTCTGATGCATGAACAATGACTAGTGCACCTAGACTCACCTAATTCATTAGCAAATTTTGCTTCAAACAATCCTAACTATAGTCCTAGGAGTGCTGGAAACAGATGTAGTGGCTCAAGCAACAACAGAGGAAATAGATCTAGAGATTGAAGAGGAAGATACAATGGCAGATCTTCTCAAAGGATTCATTGCCAATTGTATGCTAAACCAGGTCATGGAGCCTTGCAATGTTATAGGCGTTTTGATAAACAATTTCAGGGACCTCTTCCTCCAGATTCTCAAGGTAATCAAGTTGTCTTGGTTGCACAACAAGTTGGATCTAATGTCTATGAGTCTGGAAAGATTCCTGTTACCTCAAACTACCTTTAAGGACCTGTGTAAGGAAGCAACAATAATCAGCAAACAACAGCATACTATACCACTCCTGATTCAGTGAATGATCAAGCATAGTATGTGGATAGTGGAGCCACAAACCATATCACAATCGGCCTCAACAATCTTTCTCTCAAGTCTGAGTATCAAGGTAATAACAAACTTATTGTTGGTGATGGAAGTCGTTTGGTTATTTTCGATATTGATGACTCTAAAGTTGCATCTCACACTATGCCTACACACCAAGAAAAATTGAATCATATTTTACATGTTCCGTCAATTACAAATAATTTACTTAGCATTTCAAAGATTACCAAGGATAATGATGCTCTTGCTGTTTTTGATGTAAATGGTTGTGTGATAAAGGATCAGAAAACCAATAGGGTTCTTTTGCAAGGAACACTTGATAGGGGGCTTTATTAATTGAAGTTGGGCACACCAGGTGCTACACAGTTGCAGTCTCATATATGTTACAAGCACCTTTCTCATAATGTTGTACATAATGCATCTAATGTCATTGCAAATTCATGTAATAATAGAGACACTAGGTTGTACTCTACTGATGAACCTTGTAATGTTTTTAGTGCTGTGCTTGCTGCCAAAAACAATCAAGCTATTTGGCATGCAAAGCTTGGGCATCCAGCCCCTATTATATTGCAAAAGGTCTTACATGCTTTACATTTTCCTTATAATGTCAATGCACTATCCTTTTGTGATTCTTGCAAGCTTGGAAAATTGCATAAACTCCCTTTTACACGATCAGAAATTCGAGCAACATCTCCCTTGCAGCTGGTAATCAGATTACTAAACCTCCTATTTATACACACTCGAAGTACACACTTTGCATGATCATACATGTAACAAACTTGTAACTAATCAAACTGTCACATGGGCATATGTCATATGTGATAAAGATAATCCGCTTGTGCTTCCATGTTATCCAGTTGTCAACCTTTGATCATTTACATGATCATTCATCTTTTGACAATGCTTAAATTGACAAGCAAGCAACGTCACATGCTACTGCTTCTTATGTTGTTACTGCTTATTGATACAAGCACTGTCGAGCTAATGCATACAAACAAGTTACTGTTTAGGAGCAGTTTGTAACCTCTCAATGGGTTGCTTACAAACTGCTGGAGTATGGCCAACTTGAGCTAATACTTGCACAGCTAGTGTTGATACTTGCTTAGTTGATGTAATATCCTTAACAATACCCACCATTGCACATAAAAACGCAATTGTGTTGGCGGTAGACCCCTCCCATTGTTGGGAGTAGACGGCTTCCAAAATAGAAGTAGATATCTGGGCCGTATTTGTATGGTTTAATCACCCGATAGTCCTCTGAAATTTTGTATAGAATAACTGCTTCAAGTAATTAACCAGTAGCTAGGCGACTAGGCCAAAGAGGTTAAATGTTTAAGGTAAAGGTGCATCACTCATATGGCATGATGCAATTTTCATATTGTGGAGAGACTATTAACATTTATTATTAATTTTCTTAAAAAAAAAAAATATTAAAATCAATTCAATGTCGCACATCCATTTGTAATAAAGTGGTTAGTGCACATTCCTCCCACCTCAGTGGTGAGGGGTTCGATTCCCATTATATGCATGTGTGAGTAGTTTTCTCCCCTTATTGTTGGGTCGCACGTTTAGTAGTTAATTTTGGCAAGTCCCGGCAGTTGTTGATATTGTAATTGTATCCCCTTAAAAAAAAATCAATTCAACGTCCATTAATTTTTTTAATTGCAAAAAATCCAAAAATTAAAAGCAAAATTTTAAATAAATATAAAAATAAATTCATATGCATATATTATTTAGATAATAAAAAATCTTGAGGTTAAAAGTAAATTGAATTAAATATGAAAATTAATTTAATTGCACTTATTATTTAGATAACAAAAAATCTAGAGGTTAAAAACACATTTAATTAAATATGGAAGTATATTTAATTGTATTTATTATTTGGATAACAAAAAATCTAGAGCTTGAAATAAATTTAACTAAATATGGAAATCAATTTAATTACATTTATTATTTAGATATCAAATATCTAGAGATTATAACTAAATTTATCTACATATGGAAGTTAATTTATTGGTATTTATTATTAGTTAATTCTAGATAATAAAAAATCTAGAATTTAAAAGTAAATTTAACTAGATAAGAAAGTCGATTTAATTGAATTTATTATTTATACAATAAAAATATAAATGTTTAGAGTAAATTTAAGTAAATATGGAAGTCAATTTAACATGTATTTATTTTTTAGATTACAAATATTCTAGAAATGAAAAGTAAATTTTATTAAATATGAAATCAATTTAATATGAATTTATTATTGAGTTTACAAAAATTCGAAAGTGAGATATTTATATTTACTTCCGTTCAAGTAACTAATTATAAAGGTTTTAATTCTCTAATGTTGAAGTAATGTAGACTATGGATGGATATCTCAAATATACACATCTCTATTTTTACAAATTCGGTCTAGTCTATTTCGGTTAATGAATTTGAATTTTAAATATTGTATTGCAATATTAATAATATGTTATATTATAAATAACTTTATTAACAATATATTAATATATAGTGTTAAAAAACAAATTGATTAAATTTATTAAAAATATGATACGGCAATATATGTATATAAAAACCAATTTATATCAACTGATTAGTAAAAGATTAGTAGTTAGTAAATAAATTGGTCAGAATGATATTACTGTGATACGTATTCAGATATAACAAAATAGTAAAAGTAAATTCTAGAAGATTCCGAATCTCGAACATTGATATGGATTATAAATATAAGGCTTGGAGAACTTTCTTCCTATCCCTAAAATCAAAATTCATATTCTATTTCAATACTACTCACTTTCAAATATTTCTATAGAAAAAGATTATGGAAAGAAAGCCATTGACAATGAAATCAAAGAGAAAATCGTTTGATATCTCACAGGTAATCAAATTGATTGTTTTTTTTTTCGTTTTCTTTTTCTATAGTTTATGATAGTTTTCTCGTTTGATTTAATTACGGACCAAATTAGTTATGGTTTCTTTCAATAGATCATATAGGCATAACCATGGAATAGTTTGTGTAGTATTATTGTTACTTATATTATTATATCAAATTTATCAAATAAAAAACTATCTTTGATTTTGAAAGAAATTTATCCTAAAATAAGTTCATTTTTTATAATTTTTTTCTTTTCCTTTGCTTGGAATATTTTTAACAATTTTGATTTATGATTCTAAACTAAATTATTATGTTTTGTACTAATGGATTTTTTTTAATTATTTCATTTTGGTCATTATATTAGTTAATTAATACTTATTAATACCATTATAAATCATAGAAATTTCATAAAATATATAATTTACTCATTTTTAATGCCTGTGATCTAAGATCTTCATATATTTATACCTTTTCATTTGTCGTTATTTAAATAATCAAACTAATTAAGCTAATTAATTACTTAACTATTTGATAAATTATTAGAATGACAAATTAATTATTTTTAGGTTTAATTGCTATTGTCTTCCCTTCTTTGATTTAACTAAGCCTTATCAAATTGATAAAGCTCTTAACTTTTTACCCAAATTTAGTATTTTTACTAAAGATTTCCAATGCATCATAAATTTTACTCAATTATATACTGTTCTTGATAATAATTTTAAAAAAAGTTGGAATTTGAATTTGTTTTGTCATATATTTGTGGACATGTTTTGAGTTTTAGGTTTTTCTTTATAATAACTTTTAGTTTTTTTTAATTTTATTATAAATTAAATGTTATGTAACCGAAGCCGATCAATACTATTGAGTAGGAATCCCTAATGAACCGTTACTTTGTTTTATTTTTTAAATACCACTTGCGGTGTTGGCGATTCAAATCTGGGTCATTGTTAGGCTAAATGAGCATATTTAGCACCGAGCCAAATTGGGCGGTGGTTAATGAACCGTTACTTTGACTTCTAATATGTTTGCATGTATAATATTTATAATTTTGTCATTTTTATCAAACACCTTCATCTTTTCAATTATTCAAAAAAACATTGTACACATAAAACAATATCAAGCCACCTTACTTGATCTTTGTTTACATGATCTTTTTTTGTTTACATGATCTTTTTTTTTATTTTTACAAGGAGAAAGTGGATTCAGTGAAAGACCAAGAAGAAATGAAGAAGAAGAGGAGAGAACAAAAACGTCTCGAAAATATAGAAATTGCAGATCTTTCAGAAAAGGTACAAATTATTTCTGTGTAGAAACAAATTATTTCATGATTTTCCACTAATTAATTAATTATTTGTTTCCAATTAACAGATAGACATGATAGGGCTGGAGATTGAGAATGAGGAGCAACTGAAAGAATATCAGAAAAATAAGAGAAAAATGCGTCATGAAAATAGACTCAAACAGTGTTGGAAGACTGTGATGGACACTGGTCTCAAAAATAATAGACCAGCAAATTTGATTACTTTGAACAACACCCAACCTCATAACAAGGTAAGAAATTCGTTTTTCAAATCTTTTCAAGAACACTTTTTT
The DNA here is from genome assembly GCA_003430845.1 of Xanthoceras sorbifolium. Taxonomy (NCBI): domain Eukaryota; kingdom Viridiplantae; phylum Streptophyta; class Magnoliopsida; order Sapindales; family Sapindaceae; genus Xanthoceras; species Xanthoceras sorbifolium. The sequence goes on along the minus strand of CM010617.1, from coordinate 5,744,906 downwards.
AGAAAATTATATGTCAAGGTTTTTTTATTATTAAATTTTAATATAATGTGTGGTTTTGCATGGTATATTTACAAGGGGAAATTAGAGGATGCAGTGAAGGAAGAAGAAGAAGAAGAAAAGAATAAGAAGAAAGAGCCAGAAGTATCAAACCATATTTCTCTTATTACATTGTTCATGGGATCAGAAAAGAGTCGGGTGGGTGCTTCTCATTTCACTAACATCTATATATCTATTTTTATTTTGCATAATTCTCAGTTTTTTTTTTTTTAAATTTATTTGTTCCATTCATGAACAGACAGCGATGGCAAGGAGGATCATGAGTAATGAGAAATTAAAGGAACATTACAATAATAAAATAGAGGAGTTGAAAATGAAAATTGAAGTAGAAAAGATTGACCCTGCCGTTAAAACCCGTATGGAAAAAAGAATACAAAGGTGGGAGACAATGAAGAAGACCTGGGACACCATGAGAAGTGTAAGATATTCTTAAGGATAAAACACACAGACACACACACACATAATGAAGCATTTTGTGTTCTGAAAAACCATTTGTTTGCACTTTTGTTTAAGCTAATGTTAGCAAGGTTTATGATATGCTGCAGAGTACTGATCCTGAGCCTCAAGCAATGTCAGTCTCAGGGGAAGAGAAAAAGTGAAATAAACCAGATAATGAGGAGAGCTCTGCAATGTCTTATTCCTAAAAATATAGTTTATTGACTTCGGTTTTTAAAGCAACTATTTGGTTTCTGTAAAAAGATCTATTTGGATTTTGAATATGACATTGAATCTGTAATGTTTTTGTGATGAAGAATACTTCTTTTGTTATAAGAATTGTTGTTGATCAAGCTCTATTAGCTTGCTGTGTTACTCATCCGCGTCAGTTCAAGCCTCAAGCGGCAGCGATGCTTTCATTCATAGTCTTAAATTCACTAGCATTATGCATAATCTCCATCACGAGTGATCTTGGGCTTCATGGGTAGTAAAGCTCCTGCTCTTACATGGGCTTGTATTCTTATATGGAGCTTCATATTTGTTTTGGCTTCAAAATTCTTCTACTGCCTGTGTGTTGCATGTAGAAATGTTCATAGAAACATTTTGTATTAATTCTTATAACTTGGATTGATAGATGCGTTCTTCTAATACGAGCTCGATGCTGATGTATGTCTCAAAGAATTCATATATTTGACTTTAGAGCTGTTTTGTAATTTATATTTTGTGTGGGCTTTTTTAATAATTAGTAAAAAGTCTCTTAGTATTTAAATGAGTTGTTAATAGAGTTTTTAATTAGTAGAGTGAAAAAAGTGTGTAAAGAGGGACAACTAGAGAAAATTCTAATATAGAGAGATTGTGAGGTACAAAATTAAGATCTATAAGGGGGAGAGAAAGCTTTTGGGATAAAGGTAAACTCTTGTAATTTGCTATTCTCATATCTAGTGAAATCGGTGACATCCGTGGATGTAGCCATTTTGGTGAATTAGTTAAATTGCTTGTGTTGTGTTGTGGTTTGTTTGTTCTTTATTTTGATTGTGTTATTTATATTGTTTAGTATTACTTATTGTACTTGGAAGTCCATTCAAACAAAGAACTTAGAATGTATTTGTGTTTATTTAGAGAATTGCCTACAAGATATTTGATAATATTCTTAAGTGAGCACTAGTAGACTTTGTTTGATAGTTTGTCATGGCATGACAGTTTGGGACTCTGCTCAGAGATGTTTTAGCAGTCAGAGATGCAAAGATCTCCAAGCAAAACTTGCTAAATGGTAATATTGTAATGATGATCTTTTGCTATAAAATAGATCACCTCACAGAACTAAATTTATACAATTAATGTCTAGTCGTTATCCAAACACACCTTGTTAGATCACTTTTAATTTTTTTTTTTATATCTTAATTCTCTCTTTTAATTTTTGCTAGCTTTTTCCCTGTCCATGGCTATTAATTCCAACCCAATTGCTGTCTCAATTCCTTCGTATCCTAGTAACAACTTTGATCCCAATGAAGACGAATCCATGGATTTTCAACTTGGGTTGAATAACAACAAAACATCATCAAATTTTGGTCAAAACCATATCAATGAGGTCATTTCACAAGCAAACCAACACCAGCCCTTTTTAAGTCCTGGCGAATTCGGTGATGAGAGCCATCATGAGCATGCAATCTCTGATGATGAAGAAGATGGTCAGATCTGATGGTGCAATAACACCATTTACTAGTGTCCACTTGAGAATTTTATCAAACACCTTGTAGGCAATTCCCTAAGCATACAAAAACACCCTTCAAGATCTTGTTCAATAAACTTACAAGTACAACAAGTAACACTAGGTAATAAAACAACACAAGCAAGCTAAGAGAAAATAAATCACAATACAATACAAGCAATTTAAGTGTTCACCAAAATGGCTATGTCCACTCACCGATTTCACTATATATGAGAATAACAAGATATAAGAATTTACAAATTACATCTATTCCACAAGCTTACTCTGCTCTCTAGATCTTAATCTTTCTACCTCACAAGCTCTCTTTGTTAGGATTTTCCTTTTTTATTACTCACACACACTTATTTTCGCACTTCTAATTAAAATTTCTCTTAACAACTCATTTACATACTAAGAGATATTTTCACTAATTATAAAATAATCACAAAATTAATTATATGATTTCTTTGAGACATACATCAACAAGATCTGCGGTGATAATCGTAGTCTTACTCGTGACAAAGATAATCCTTACACATGCCTTAAATGCAAAAGTTATGCTAGACATCTCAAATGTATGCAGCCCATATCGCATCTTATCATTACAAGTATGAAACCAAGACTGAGAAGAAGCATAGGCTGGCAGCGAGAAACAGGAAGAAGAATTGTTAAGTCAAGCCAGGAACTCACCGCAGTTCAAAGGAGAAATAAAAACAACAATAATAGTAGGTCGAGATATTAGAGAGAAGCAAATAGGCACCAATGAAGATAGGGAGTGCTGTTGATAATGTTAAGGCACCTATAAAGAGGAGGCAAAGGGAATGCCATCATTCCATCACGACTTTCAAATATTTTCCAACCATCAGAACAATATCCTCTTGGTTTTGGTCATGTCTAAAGTTTCAATGGAAAGATTTAAATATATCTCACCCTTAAATACTTTCTGGTAAGTTAGTGATCCGATGACATCAAACTTTCTCCACGCAATCCTTTTCTTCCTCTTTCAATTATTTTCCTTCTAATCCCACTTCTCTGTTCTTTTGCCTCATTCTTCTTTTTCAACAACTATAAACATAATATTTTGTATGAAATATCATATTATAATTTTGGAACAAATTTTTTTGTCATTTATGGATGACGTGTGAAACATGTACATGTATTTATAAGTAGAAATGTAGAGACTTCAAGGAAATTTAATAAATTCTATTAGAAGTAAATAAATTCATCATATTCTGAAAAATCCGTCATATAATCTAAACATTTTGAACAAAAAAATAAATATTGGAGGAAAAATTTAGTATAGTAATTATGAAAGAAAGTGATGAAATCATCCTTTATAAAGCGTTATGTAAATAAACGTGTTTCCATCGTTTAATCAAATGATTTTCAGAGTTCCTGTAAGTGCTTGTTAATCTTTAATCATTTTCTTTGCGAAGCTTAATTTAATTTTAATATGTAGGTTTTACTAATTAATTGTTGTATATTATGACAAAATATACAAGTTGGCTCTTTCTGGTTGTTGCCCTTTATCAAATATAAGTAGATGTTTGATTGTTTCATATTTTTCATAGCATCAAAAAACTATTAATGTAATTAAACAATGTTTCATATTGTGTGGAGAGACTTTATAAATTAACTAAATTTAAAAATTTATTTAATATGCAGCTATTATTTAGATAATTAAAATCCTTGAGATTAAAAGTTAATTTAATTACTTTTATTATTTAAATAACAAAAAAAAATGAGGTTAAAAATAAATTTAACTAAATATGGAAGTCAATTTATTCGTATTTGTTATTTAGATAATAAAAAATTTGAGGTTAAAAATAAATTTAACAAAATATGGAAATTAATTTAATTGCATTTATTATTTAGATATAAAAAATCTAGAGGTTAAAATTAAATTAAACTACATATGGAAGTCAATTTATTTGGATTTATTATTTAGATAACGAAAAATCTAGAGCTTAAAAGTAATTTAATTAAATATGGTAGTTGATTTAATTGTATTTATTAGTAAATTTAAGTAAAAATGGAAGTTAATTTAACATGCATTTATTATTTAGATTACAAAAATTTCAGAATTGAAAAATAAGTTTTATTAAATATGGAAGTCATTCAAGTCACTAATTATAAGTTGAAATTCTCTAACGTTCAAGTATTGTAGACTACGGTGGATTAGGGTAACAAATTTATGGAAACATTATAGAAAAATCAAAATGAGAGCACATGATAATCTATTAATTATCGGCTCATTATTATAATTATAGTAACTTTAACTACATAGATTTGTAATATATGATTTTCATGTAATTAAAAAAGAAAAAAAAAAACTTTTATCAAATTAGCAAATATCTTTACATTTATTAAACGTTTAAAATATTTAAAACTAATCAACAGATTTAAACTCAAATTCAAATAAGTTAATTGTGTATTTTATAATCGACTTCACATTTAAAATGCAGCTTTGATAATTCGTTTTACTAAGAAATGTTTTTTATTAAATAAATAATTTGATATACATCAAAATAAAAGCTTTCCCGCCACATACTTGTATTAAATTTCTTTTAAAAGTTAAATCGATTGTTTAATTGTGGTATTTAAATTCAAATTGGTTCAATTTACAGGTTTTTCAAAGGCTCGCTGATGGTGTTCTATTATATTTTATAGCTAGTATCACCGTTGGATCATTTCCACACAATTAAACTCACATTGTAAAATTGGAAAGATAAGTTTTGCTTATATTGTATTAATGTTAGTGACACTATATAATCAAATCCACCAAGTTTTATATTCTTCATGAAATGGTGGTTGGTTAAGTGTAGAAATTATATTATTCTAAAAAATATTTCAATGAGAAAGGGGGGAAAATACGTGAGAATTTCATCATAATTGGATCAATAACTTACCAGAATTCTAAATCCGCTACAACAACATCCTGGTACGTAACTCGTGCTATAATTTATTTGAGTTTTGTGTAATTTTATTTTAGAAAAAAATTATATTATTTATGAACGTGTTAATATTGTGTAATTCTTTTAATTTTAATTATTGTATCTCTGTGTTATTTATTTATTCGTTCTCAATAGGTTTTGTTTTTTGAGTTAATTGTATGCTTTTTCACAATGTTATTTGTTGTTCCAACAAAGTCACATGTAGGGTCATTCGTCTTAAAGACATCACTCAACTGAGCTAATAATTGACATTTGTCAATTCAATTGAAATAAAAATGTTGGGATCTTCGATCTAAAGAGCAAAGGAAATTACAATTTTAACATGAAAAATAAAAATAAAATAATGTATTTAATCAGTCATAAACTTAATGAATTCATATCATTCTCTGTACTGATCTCAAATATTTAAAGATAGTACACTTTATTTAAAAACAAGAAAAGTTAAAAAAAAAAAAATACAAAATAAATTTAAACAATTCATTACAGATGTCACCGGATATGTAGCTCGGCACAAAGCACATGAGAGGATATCAATCCAAATCTTTTAAGGATCCTCTCTTGATACGTAATCACTTGAACTTACAAGGATCTCATTACATGTGACCATTAGTATCACTAATTTCTTGTTTCTGAAGACTATGACAAACAATAAAATTACTTTGCCTTTGTGTTTTGGCTGATAATGGCAATTTCTCTACTGTAAAATCTCGGGGGAATTGCAATAACTCCTCGTGTATATAAGTAAAATTGCACAAAAATCTAAAATTATATGATAATAGCACAAACTCCCCTTTGACCCGTTGACCAACTATTGAAAACCATTTAAGTAACGGTGGTTATTAAGGGAGGAGGCGTAAAATCGTCTTTATACCTTATATTCGATAATTAAAAAAAAACAAAAAATATTGAAAAAAAAGACGACGAAGAAGAAGAAGAAAGAAGAAGAAAAACAAAAAAAAAATCTGGAAAAAAAAAAGAAGAAAGAGAAAAGAAGAAGAAGAAGAAGAAGAAGAAGAAAGAAGAAGAACAAAAAAAATCTGGAAAAAAAAAGAAGAAAGAGAGAAGAAGAAGAAGAAGAAGAATAAAGAAGAAGAAAAATAAAAAAAAATCTGGAAAAAAAAAGAAGAAAGAGAAAAGAAGAAGAAGAAGAAGAAGAAGAAGAAGAAGAAAGAAAGAAGAAGAACAAAAAAAATCTGGAAAAAAAAAGAAGGAAGAGAAAAGAAGAAGAAGAAGAAGAAGAAGAAGAAATAAGAAGAAAAACAAAAAATCTGAAAAAAAAAGAAGAAAGAGAAAAGAAGAAGAAGAAATCTAGAAAAAAAAATGAAGAAGAAGAAGAAGAATTTGAAAAAAAAAATTCAAAAAAAAGGAAGAAGAAGAAGAAGAAATAGAATTTGGAAAAAAAATTTGAGTTGATTGTGGTTGATTGATGAGGAATAAAGAATTTAAAAAAATTTGATTTATTTATTTATTTTTTTGAAGAAGATGATGATGATGATGATCTGAAAAAAAAAAAAAAAATTTGAGTTGTGGTTGGGTTGATGAAAAATAAAGAATTGGGAAAAAAAATTAGGTTTAGTTTTTTTTTTTTATTTGAAGAAGAAGAACAAGAACAAGAACAAGAACAAGATTTGGAAAAAAAAAAATTTAAACAGTGCACAAAGGGTAAAATGGATATTATACAATTTCCATCCAATTTAAACGGTTTTCAATAGTTGGTCAACGGGTCAAAGGGGGTTTGTGTTATTATCATATAATTTCAGATTTTTGTGCAATTTCACTTATATACACGAGAGTTATTGCAATTCCTCCAAAAATCTATTTGTATTTGTTTCTTTACACATATCTAGTCAATCTAGCCCGTATACCACCTTACATCAACCCCATCAAATTAGAACAGAAAATCCAGCACTCACTCTGCTAGAAGAAGCAACCCAAATTGAAATAACAAAAAAGAAAATTTTCACTTACCTTTTTGCATTTTTAAAATTTGAATTTATTAAACACTCAGCAGTACAGCTCTACCAATTTGGCATCTGTTACAATAATTCATCTACTTATTTTATTTCTTCCACGTGCATCTGCTGCAATAATTTATGTACGTGAAACGTGATCGCTCAGTAGATAGACTTAGCTTTTATGTCTCCCATCTCCCAAACATAATTTTTCTATCTTTTGACCTACCAATTTCAAATACCGTGAAATGTTCTGACATTTGTTTAATCCATCAATTTCAACGATCAATGAAAATAGTCTCTACTTTAATTGAAATAACACATGAACCTGTGAATGTTCATATTTGCTAAGGAAAAAGAAGTTTGGTAAAAAGGGAGGGGTGACCCTAAAGCTAGACATGTCAAAAGCGTATGATAGGGTTGAATGAACTTTTCTGGAAATTGATGAGAAAATTAGGTTTTTCTTAAATCACTTCGCAATGTGTGCCTGTCCCACCTAAGCTTTTCACCAATAATTGTCTCCATTGACGGCTTCCATCCTATACTATAATAATTAAAGGGGAATACACGACACCATTGGTAGAAGACATTAATTCTAGTGTATATTCTTGGCTTGCAAATATTGAACGATAGCAAATATTGAGACCCCAGATTTTGGGTCTACGATGCAAAATATGTTGATTTACTACCAAACATGGTAACCTACTGTTTGGAAAATTATTAGCGATTTAAATAAAAATAATATAATAATAAGTAAAAGCTGGTGACAATATATAAATGTGAAAATCTGATCATCCAGATTAGTAACACTGTTCTTGACAATGAAGAGCAAAAGCAATGTTGCTTGTGTTTAAAGCAATGTGTAGAGAGAATTGTGTGATCAATAGAAATGGTTGAGTTTCATTATTCTGAATAATAATATTCAAGAGCTGTACAAGGAATATATATACTTGAAGAACAACCGGCTATTGATCTCAGCTCACCAAAACAAACTTGGCTGCAAGTTGCCAACTTGTATAACAAAATTCTACTAATCTATAACAGAATTCTAACTATTTTTGTAACAACCTCAAGCTAATTCATAATCAAGTCTATAGTGATTATAATCAGCTTGATGTGGACTTATTAATGAGCTGTAGAGTGTTATTCCAGAGTGGTAAGGTGAGCTGCTATGTATCATATCTTTGCTGTCCATGATTGAGGTATTGTTGGAAACGTTGTTGCATGGCAGACCATTATTGCTTGCTGTGATGACTGTGTGTTGCAAGCCTTCTTACTTTGTTTGCATACTTGAATTGAGTCTTCATTGTTGACAATTATGTATATCTCTCACAATATAGACAACAAGATGGTGACAAATGGCAAGATCGAGATAATAGATACAAATAAAACAAACCCTAAGAGGATTTGACCTAGGTCACCCTTTAAAGTCCTGAGGCCATTTCATCGAATTAGGTGGTGGTCTTAACAACACTTGGTGAATGGTGACCTAGGTACTATAGTAATCCCCTCAGCTAGCAAATCAATCCCCTCGGGTTGTGAAAAGAAGGATCTAGAAGCATTAAGTATGAGCTGAAATCCATAAACACAAAAAAATGAGGGATAGCTATAAAATCAAACGAGAAGGTGACCTCTGCATGCAAAGACACGACCCGCCATCTTTGACTACAATCCTGCAAAGACAACAACTCTTTACCTTTAATTGCAATCCTGCAACGACATCAATCCTTCACCTTTGACTGCAATCCTTACGGACCTAAACATATGAAAAAATTAAAGGGGTTCCTGTGGAAAGTATGTCAGACGCAATTCCCTGGGATCAAAAAAGAACGCGACACATGTAAAGGTGATAAGGTTGCAGAGCTGAAGTAGATAACCGAGGTTAGACGACCAAAAATGGGTCTAAAAGATGAAACGAACGTGTTAACCAAGAAAAACGACGTGGAGCTATTAGAACCAAGGGCAAGAAGTCTATATAAAGCACACCCAGCCCTAGCAAAGGTAACTCAACTTTGGTCTGGAAAACTCTAGCATGCAGATGGATCCCTGGTGGATACCTTTTAAAAATACTAGAATCTATGCTTTCCATCGACCATTTCTTAACCCATTTCACCTCATTTCTATTATATTCTACCTTAGATCTCCCTTTTGACTTGAGCATTGGAGGGTTTTTGCCGGTAAAACACCAGTGACCCCTGACTTATTATTCTATGTTTTCTCTCATGAAAAGGTACCAAACAAGTAAACTAAGATCAATACTCTCTTCTGAGCTCACTGTCTTCGAAGGCAAACCCTTTCGCAAAACCATTGCTCTTAAACGATTCTCAGAAGCTTACTCGTAAAACCATTTTCTTGTGTCAACAGTTGGCGCCATATGTGGGGACGGGTACAAAAAGCTGTCTTCCACCTAGGAGCTGAAGCATTTCACTCCTCTTTCATAGGTTTGGTTTTGCCCTAATTTTTCCATATAAATATCTATGTAATGTGAGGGTTTCGTGTGGGAGAAAATAGACAAAACATAAGTGAGAAAGAGAGAGTGCAAGAGAGACAATATACACAGAGAAAAAAAAAACAGGAGTGAGTTTTTTGTGTGTATTCTTGTAACCATTTTTCATAGTGGATTGAGTGCTGGTGCGCCCCGTGATGTAGGAATCAGTTTGATTGCCAAACTACGTAAAATTCTTGTGTGCTTCTTTTCTTCATATTTATTATTGTGTTTGTGCTTCATCTCTTGTTAGTATACATCCAGGACATATTTCCGCATTGAATATATGGTCATAACTCCCAACAAATATGCACATCCACTCATAGCTCAAGTGGTTAGTACACCTCTCTCCTACCTCAGTGGTGAGGGTTCAATTCCGACCATGTATATTTACTAGCATGTGTGGGTACTTTTCTCTCCTTATTGTGGGAGTAGATGTCTCCCGTTATAAGAGTAGATATTCGATCGCCCATTTAATGATTGATCTCAGCAATTATTAATTTTATAATTGTAGCCCCTTTAAAATTTAAAAAAAAAAAAACTCTGAACAAAGGTCTCACTCAATTTCCTTATATAAGGTGACCCAAAGCTCTTCTTGAAAGCACACAGCTTTCTGTCTTCTTTAATTTTCTCAGTTAATAAGTTTGTGAGAATTAACTTCCTCAAAAATTAAGCCAATATGTCTCTGAAAGGTAAGAAGGAGACTGAGATAGAAATCAAAGCACCAGCTGACAAGTTCTACAATTTCTTCAAAGGCCAAACCTATCATGTTACCAAAGCCACACCTACCAATGTACAGGATGTTGAGGTTCATGAAGGAGACTGGGAATCTCATGGCTCTGTCAAGCTCTGGAAATATACTGTTGGTAAGCCACTATTATAATATCTTTTGACTTGTATAAGTATTGGGCTAATTTCAGTTTCATATGATCTAACGATGACACTCTTATTGGAAAAGAGTGATTTTTTGAATTTTTTTTTATTTCTCAGCAATTGCAAATGAATAATCTGATGAAAATGGGCAAATTTATTAAGGTTAAATTTCAGGGGTCTTCTATTCAAGCATACACATAGATTAAAAAAATGATTTGAAATTTGTCAAAAACCTTTGTTTATAGGAGAGGTTATAGATGAAAAAAGAAAAAAGAAAAAGATATTATTATTAGTGGGGGTGTATTGAATTGATCATATGACATTCAACATTGGTGGACAAGTTGTGTGTACCAAACCAAATCTCGAGGCCCAATAAACCAAAACAGACAATATCTTGCGTTATGACAGTTCAAAACCCTAATTTATTGATATATTTAATTTCAAGTTCATATATTTAATGTTAAGATTATCTTTAGGAGTGTTATACTTCAATTATAGACAAATGCATATAGGAATATTAAAACTATTAATTATGTATTAGCAACTTGCATTAACCTTATTAATTATTCAACATCTTATGATGAATCATAGAAGGGAAACAGGAGACGTACAAAGAGAGAGTTGAATTAGACGAAGCAAACAAAACGGTGTCTCTTGTTGGCTTGGAAGGTGATATTTTCAAGTACTTCAAAAGCTGGACGACAGTCTTTAAAGCTATTCCAAAAGCGGATGGGAGCGGGAGCGTGGCAAACGTGACGATTGAATATGAGAAACTGCACGATGCCATTGCGGATCCAAAAGCGTATATGGAGTTTCTGACTAGCGTTGTCAAAGATGTTGATGATCATATCATGAATCCTGAGGCATGAAAAATGGGAGCTAGCGTTTCCAGCTCTGATATATATGGGCTGCTACTGGTTGTGTAATGTTTTATTATGATAAGCTGGGCTTGAGTTTTTTTATGTATGGTGTACTTAAAATGTTAAATAAGTTGTGACAGCTCTCTTGCTGCAACGATATATATGGCAGCTCACACCTGCTTCCCCTACTCTAGTACGTATTTTATGAAGTTTGTATGGTGTGTTAATAAAATTGGTGTTTTATTTGACTAATCTATATGTCAGAAGCTTTGAAAAAAGGTTTTTGGTTGTTTGAATCTGCATCAATCGTGTGAACAAGTGAGATTTGTAAGTATTTGATACTAATACCAAAGTGTTTGTTGAAATGCTCCAAAGAGCTAGCTAGTAAATGAGAGAATCTGATGAGCGAAGAAATACTCACTTCATTGCATAAACGTGTTTCATTTACAAGAGATTACATATACTCTTACACTAAACTAATAAAAACACATTCTTCACAAATCAGAATTCTAACTACCATAACAGAGTTCTAACTAACATAACAACTTTTACTAGATTTAGGGAGAGCCATTAGATAATCCACATGGACAAATGGCTGTACAAGATTAGTCACACAATTCTCTTATCTCCAGTCCAGCTTCTTGCTAGATTGATAAAGCATTTGATGCTGAGTTGGTCTGCTCACAGAAGCAAGCAGTGTGGTACATTGCACCTGATATTACATTGATTCACATACCCCTGCAAACGAAACTGGGGGAGATTGCACCAAGTTTAGCTTATTTCGAAGGAAAAGGAACTGTGCGACAGACAAGGCTTTGGTAAGCACATCAGCCTTCTGCAAAGATGTAGGGACATATTGCACAACCATGGTTCCAGCAGCTCTCTTCTCTCTTATAAAGTGGACCTCAACTTCAATGTGCTTAGTACGATTGTAAAATATTGGATTGTGAGCCAAAGCCCCAACCCCCATATTATTACACCACAAAATAGGAAATGCTGGAAGCACTACAACAAATATGGTCTTTTATGATGATTGAAGTTTGTCGGTAATGACTAAGGACCGTCGGAAATACACATTTCCGATGAAAAAAATTCGTCAATCTTCGTCAGAAATGGTATGGTCGAAAATAATATTTTTTTGACGGACCGTCGGAAATATAACTTTTTCGAGGGCAAAGAATGGTTAGAAATGATAAAAATATACATCAATAGTATTATGGCAACCAATTGTTAAGATAATATTTTTGACCATATTTGTCAATGGAAATAATTCGGTTATTACTAAGGAACTGTTTGGTCGGAAAATAATATATATCATCGACGGCTATTATGATTACAAAAACTTGTCTTTTCAAAGAGTTTCACTGTCAGAAATAATTTATTACTGAGAGATATTGCGATTGGAAATAAAATATTACCAAGGAAGATCATAGTCAGAAATAATATATTATCAACAAGATTTGCAGTCAGAAATATTATATTACCAAGGAGCTTTACAATAAAAAAATAAGGTAAAATTGAGAAAAATAACCGTCAGAAATAATATATCACCAAGGAGCATTAAAATCGAAAATAATGTATTATTGATGAGATTTATAGTTGGAAATATTGTTTTACTGAGTAACTTTGTAGCTGGAAATAATGTATCAATGAGAATAATTATAATAAAAAATATTATTGAGAAATACTATGCTATTACCAAGATACATCACATTTGTAAATAATGTATTATCAAGAACATTCGCAAGAAGAAGTGCAGCCTGCTTGTTAGGATGATATTTCAAGGCAGTCTCCTGGTAGAATTTTCTTATATGATCCTCGGTGGCAAGATATCTTAAATGGCTCAATCCCAACAATGCATAATGATCTTGTTGATTGCCTTCGGCACTTGACTTCTTTTTACGTTTACTATTGTATGAATCATATGATGGGAAATATGCCTGCTTTTTATCATTGGGCGCTTTCTCATCATCAACATCTTCATCAGCATCTTCCTCACAACCAAAGAGCATAAGAGCAGCAGCATGAAAAGAATGGCCAGTAGGTTCATATTTTAAAGCCTTCACAGGAAGGCAATTTGAAGAAACATAGATTGGTTGCCCATCTATAATCTTTTGTGATTAGGAAATTAGACGATAACTTGCATGAACTACCATGATGCTTTAAGACTCGCAAAACCCAGAAAAGACGGAATATTGATATCGATATACAAAACCAGCTTAACACCACTTTAGTACCCCTTTTATATGTACGAACTTCACAGACCACCAAACTGCAATTATAACCAATCTTCAATTAGTCCAGATCAAATCAATATAAAATGTAACCACTGGTATGCAAGGCTAAACCATCACATTGATTATACAAGACATGCCATAGCAACGGTCTACAGTCCCACAACCATTATCAACTTAGTAATTGGAAAGCCTGACCCATTAAGCATATATAGTATAAAAATGAAAAAAACAAAATCAACATGGAGTTTGAAGCACTTTGGTTGATTTCTACCACTCATATGTGTAAAAAAAATACTTCAGTAGTTTATATGAATTTTGTGTTTCACAAAACATTTGTATAAGTAACATAAAACATCAAAGTAGTAGAACAAGGAAATCATGCTTCTAAAAAAACCACAATAAGACCTCATCAAGTATACAAATAATTAACATATATCTATGAAACTAAACGATCAATTAAATCAATATAATTGATTTATGTTATCATAAATACACTCCCAAAAACTTTTAAAAATAGAAAAGTAATCATCAATCCAATAATCACTTGATCAGCTACTCTGCACCGATCCTCAATTCAAGAAAAACAGCATACAAAAATATCGCACATAGAGAAGGAGATACTTACTGATATCAGCACGGCACCAGCAGCAGCTGTGAGAGGTGTGTATGATTCTCATAAGAGCAATGAAAGTAAAAACACAGTAGTAGCAGCTTCCAAAGGCACAATAGTAGCATCTTGTAATGTTGCAGATTTAGCAGCTTGCAACAGATCAGGTGGCACAGCAAGCTTCAGAACCAGGTTGCCATGCAACAACGTTCAGAGAAATGATAGCGTATATGATAGCTCACCTTACCACTCTGAAGTAGCATTGTTTAGTTCATTAATGTGCCCACAACAAGCTGATCATAATCATCAGAGACTTGATTATGAATTAACTTGAGTTTGTTACAAGTTAGTTATATATTCTTCACCACTTACAGCTGAGTTTGTTAAAGATGTATTGTACTCATTGAGTCGGTTATAGTCCATGTATATATACTGATTGTAAAGGTATTTGATCCAATTATTCAACGAAATAGAAATGAACAATTATCATTGATCACACATCAATCCATATTCGTTACTTCTCTTTCTCAAGGAACTCTGTTATTGTTCCTCTTCATTATCAAGAACAACATTGAATCTGTTAAATTAGATTCTTCACATAGTATCAGAGCGCAAGACACACGTCCATGGCTGATCCACGTTCATTTTCTTTAAGCTCTCAGATTAACATCAATCTTCCAACAACAATGGCACAAATCGATTATTCCTCACTTGCCAAAACCTGGAACTCCAATATATCTATGAAGCTTGACAAAACGAATTACATCTATTGGAAGACTCAAGTGATGCTTGCCATTAGAGCTCTTGATCTCAAAGATTATATCTCTAGTTCCTCAATCATTCCAGAAGCTTACATTGAAGTTCATACTCATTTTGAAGGAGAAGGATCGGTGATACAAAAACAGGTAAATCCTGCTTACTCAATCTAGAAAAAATCTGACCAAATATTATTGTGTTGGCTGCTTGGAATTCTCAGTCAAGGTGTATTGGGACAAATCACGCAATGTAGAACGTCTCTTGAGATGTGGTCGAAGCTGGAGAGAGTATATTCACAGCAATCTTTGGCGAAGATTCTCCAACTTCGTCAACAACTGCAAAACATCAAGAAAGGTTCAAATTCTATTTCTAATTTTGTTCTTAAGATCAAGAATATTGGTGATTCTCTTATGGTAGCTGGAGAAGAGGTAAGTGAAAGAGATCTATTAATGAGCTTGATGAATAAAGTAGGCCATGATTATGATTTGGTTGTTGGGCTTATATCCAATCAACATCAAACCATGACACTAGAAGATGCACAATTCCTTTTTCTGATGCATGAACAACGACTAGTGCACCTAGAGTCACCTAATCCATTAGCACATTTTGCTTCAAACAATCCTAACGTCCAAATAGTGCTGGAAACAAAGGCAGTGGCTCAAGCAACTACAGAGGAAATAGATCTAGAGACTGAGGAGGAAGATACAATGACAGATCTTCTCAAAGGATTTATTGCCAATTGTATGCTAAACCAGATCATGGAGTCTTGCAATGTTATAGGCATTTTGATAAACAATTTCTAGGACCTCCTCCTCCAGATTCTCAAGGTAATCAAGCTATCTTGGCTATACAACAAGTTGGATCTAATGTCTATGAGTCTGGATAGATTCCTGTTGCCTCAAACTACCTTCAAGGACCTGTGCAAGGAAGCAACAATAATCAACAAACAATAGTATACTATACCACTCCTGATTCAGTGAATGATCAAGCATAGTATGTAGATAGTCGAGCCACAAACAATGTCATAGCCGACCTCAACAATCTTTCTCTCAAGTCTGAGTATCGAGGTAATAACAAACTTATTGTTGGTAATGGAAGTCGTTTGGTTATTTCCGATATTGGTGACTCTAAAGTTGCATCTCACACTATGCCTACACACCAAGTAAAATTGAATCATATTTTACATGTTCCGTCAATTACAAAGAATTTACTTAGCATTTCAAAGATTACTAAGGATAATGATGCTCTTGCTATTTTTGATGTAAATGGTTGTGTGATAAAGGATCAGAAAACCAAGAGGGTTCTTTTTTAAGGAACACCTGAGAGGGGGCTTTATCAATTGAAGTTGGGCACACCAGGTGCTACACAGTTGCAGTCTCATATCTACTACAAGCACCCTTCTTATAATGATGTACATAATGCATCTAATGTCATTGCAAATTCATGTAATAATAGAGACACTAGGTTGTACTCTACTGCTGAACCTTGTAATGTTTTTAGTGCTGTGCTTGAAGGGAGTTTTAGAAAAGTTTTTGATTATCGTATAACATGCGGAATTGAGTTTCAAAATTTTTTCTTATATTGAAAACATTTTTCAATCAGGAACGAGTTCCTGTATATACACAGAAAAAAATTTCATGAACTACATACCTTTTTCTTGATTTTCCTTTTACTGATTCCTCGATCTACCACCAGATCTTCCGAGTTATGACCCGCGGTCTGACAACGTGTGTGTGGGCACATCACTGCAAGAGATGGAGGTTACGTGAAAAGAATGCTGGCCGAATCCTGCAAAAGAGGGGAGAGTCAGAAAAAACTTTTTTTTCTTTTTCTCTCTTTGGTGGCCGAACTATCTTTCTTTTTCACTTGTGTGCTAGGTTAGGTTTTTTCCTAATTATATAACACTTATATAGTAGTCCTTTAGGGTTTTAGTTTGACCAAGTCAAAATAGGATTTTAAATCCTATTTATTTTTAGTCTCCCTAAAGACTTGAGCCTGTGACCTTTTGGACTATTAAAATAATCTAATTATTTTAATTTTTTTGTCCTAGTCATTATTTAATCACATGACCTCATATTTAATAAATAGAATTAATAATTAATAATTATTAATTTCTATTATTTTATTAAATATTGAATTAATTAAATAATCACATTATTTAATTATTCTCTTTTATTTAAATCGCATTACTTTCGTAACACTATTAATTGGACCATCCAATTAATCTACCGTGATCCTCGTTACCAACACCCATAAGGGCTAGCAAAGGGACCTAATGGACCCACAGTTTTGAGCTCCAATAATACTTAGTAATATTAATTAAAACTCTTTAATTAATATTTCACGATTATTAACCTCGGAGTTATTCCACTAAAAACCCGAGGCTGTACTCTCAAAACTGTAGACGTGTTTATACAATCTGAAGTCTCAGTGTCCATTGATATAGTTAATTGCATATAGTGTGATCCTCCACAAATAGTTCATAAATAGAGCTGGGTCATAAAGTCTGTTATACCCCTCTAGAAATATCTTTTTCTTTAAGTACCATTGATTCTCTAATGAACAATTAAATCTTGTCTTCTTCACGGAAGAAGGAGAGCACTCATAATCGTTCAAGCCCCGAATCAACCCTTAAGGGAACTACTCATCTACTTCAATAAAAAAGGAGTGGATTCCACTATTGTGTACAAACCTTCCTAGCCACAAGCCAAACCACAGCTCCAAGATACGGAGGTATTG
The DNA here is from genome assembly GCA_003430845.1 of Xanthoceras sorbifolium. Lineage (NCBI taxonomy): Eukaryota > Viridiplantae > Streptophyta > Magnoliopsida > Sapindales > Sapindaceae > Xanthoceras > Xanthoceras sorbifolium. The sequence continues at coordinate 5,727,243 of CM010617.1, read as the reverse complement.
GTCGAGATTCTCATCAACCTCACTTATGGTAAATCAAAGGCCACGATCTAACCTGAAGGAGTCGATAAGACACTCAGGATTAAGATCACCTATAAATAGCCATCATTTATCGATTATATATGAATCTCATCTACTAACGGATCTTGGTGAGAGATTCATATAAATCGTGGCCTAGTCCTATATGATCTCATCATATAAGGTGCCTCCATTCTCATGTCAACTACATGAGCGATCTAGGATAAGACCACCGTACTTTACAGAATGGACCGCAGCAGTAGATCAATCACAAACAAAGTACCCAGCTTTGTTCGCTCTCTACGGACTCTTTAGATTGCACGTCTCAAAATGAATCCTCTCTGTATATGACCATCATATACTCATTATGAGATTACATCTTGCAATCTAGGATGTTCTTGCACAATACCAATGTATTACTGAATATAAAACATTTTATGAACTTGAATGATAATCTGAATAATTCTTATTGTTGTCTTTAACCATTTACAATTACAAGCTTTAGGGTATAAATCCCAACAGTGCTTGCTGCCAAAAACAATTAAGCTATTTGGCATGCAAAGCTTGGGCATCCAGCCCCTCTTATATTGCAAAAGGTCTTACATGCTTTACATTTTCCTTATAATGTCAATGCACCATCCTTTTGTGATTCTTGCAAGCTTTGAAATTGCATAAACTCCTTTTTACACTATCAGAAATTCGAGCAACATCTCCATTGCAGCTGGTTTACAGTGATGTTTGGGGACCAGCTCCCTTATTATCTGTGGATGGATATAGATATTAGTTGTATTTGTAGATGCCTTCACACGTTTTACTTGGTTGCATCTACTTAAACTCAAGTATGAGGTTCTATCTAAATTCTTTCTCTTCAAGAAATCTGCTGAATTACAACTTAGTGAGAAGCTTAAGTGCATCCAGTCAGATATGGAAGGTGAGTTTACTGCTCTTGTTCATTTTCTTCAAGAGTGTGGTATACAATATAAGTACTCTTGTCCACACACACACACACACACACACACACACACACACACACACACACACACCAGCAAAATGGTATTCTCGAAAGAAAGCATAGGCATGTTATTGAAATGATACTTACTTTGCTTGCTTATGGAGGTATGCCACTCAAGATTTGGTATGATACTTGTTGTACAATAGTCTTCTTGATAAACAATTTGCCAACTCCTTTACTTAAGTTCTTATCACCCTTTGAGAAGCTTTACAAACGAAAGCCTAATTATCAATTCATGAAATCTTTTGGGTGTGCTTGTTTCTCATACTTGAGGGATTACAATAAACACAAGTTAGATTTTCACTCTAGCAAATGCGTTTTCATTGGATATAGTCTTGTTTATAAAGGGTATTGTAGACCACGAAATGAGGTGGGACGAAGATCGGGGCACTACAACTTGCAAAACAAGAGTCGACGGGTCTACAGGAGAACTTGGACACCGGGTTGGTGCCGGCCAAAGATACTCCGACGATCAAGTTAGTATGAGAGTCAGAAAAGATGTAAAGAATGAAGAACAAGGAGTAAGATAACTTCCTGATCGTTAATGGTGGACGGCGGAGGTTGGACGGATACGACGGAGTTGGCCGTGGAAGGCGTTGGCCGGTTGTCGAAAATCGTCTGTGGACGGCGGTCCTAAGGGATTGGTTGATGGAGTCAAGTTTGCAAGTGATGCTGAGTGCTTGAAAGAAGTGAATTTCGTGAACCCTCACTTTGAGTGGGGGTTGGTTTATATAATGGGTCACCTACCCGTTGGTGGGCGAATTACCCTATCCCTGATTTCTCAGCGTGGATCAAGGGGGACGTGATTCCCTCCCTTGACTTGGTCTTTCAGAGTTCAAAAACCTGATAAGGTTTGACTTAGTAATCTTCGACGTAGAGGATGAGTATGGTCGAGCGACGTTATCATATAAGTTCAAGCCTTCACTGGATGGTCGAGAGAACCATCATTTTGCCTTAAGGTCAGACGACAGGAGTGTCTTGTTGGCTTGGTTTAAGCCTTAAGGTGAGTCGTCTTGAGACCGGGTGAGCTATGTCGAGCGATATAGTCGAGCCATGGGTAATTTCGAGCCATTCTATCGACACTATGGAGACGCTGAAGTAGCAAGTGGGGTAGTCGAATGACACTTGGTGTGGATATCGAGCTATAATGCCTGTGTTTAGACAGTTGGATCCTTTATCAACTTAAGGTTGAGCGACACAATTGTCTTTTAGTCAATTTTGGGCCTTGTGAGAGCTCGTAGTTTGGGCTTTTAAGTCTCGTAGGGCTTGGGCTATTTTTGGGTAGTACATCTACTTATTTAGTCAAATGACTTTCAGAGATCCTATAATGTGCGTGTTCATATGATGGTTTAGAAAATCTTTAATCATTTTCTTCAGTTGACTTACATTATAATATCTAGTAAAAGATAAGGACATTTAAACACCTGAATTAGAAATAATTTAAATTCAAAAAAATAAAAAATCCATGGAGGAGGGTAGCTTCCTCTATGGATTTAACTGTAGAGGAGGTTCGCCTCTTTCGTAGATTCGTCTGTGGAGGATCCTCCAACAGTTTGATTACCAACAGTTTGATTATGGAGGAGGTGAGTTATTACTCAATTATAACATTATTGCTATATAATGTAAATGTAAATTCATCAAGTGCTACAAAAGATATAACAAACTCATCTTGTTATTATATTCTCATACAAGCCGATTTTATAACGTGATGTTTTGATCGTATTTTTTTTTCATGAGTATAATTTAAGATAATATAATTGAGATGTAAATCAAATTCTTTTGAACAATAGGATGACCAATGGTCATTTATAAATGCTTGTACATAAGAACATGTAATATTAGGAGTAAAATTACCAAAAGTTTATTGCCTTGGTGGTTGGAGGAGTCTTAAACTCCTTCAAGCCACCAAGGTTCAACACCTAGGTAGTATATATAATATACCTGTAAAATGTGAGCTAAACAAGTAAAACTAATACACTACACAATGAGCTTCACAACAATACTTAATAACGCACATCCACTTGTAGTAAAGTGGTTAGTGCACTTCCCTCCCACCTCAGTGGTGAGGGGTTCAATTCCCACCATACACATTCCAGTATGTGTGTGTAGTTTTTTCCCCTTATTGTGGGAGTAGATGTCTCCCGTTATGGGAGTAGATATCCGGGCCGCGCGTTTAGTGATTAATCTCGGCAGGTCCGGCAGTTATTAATATTGTATTTGTACCCCTTTCACAAAAAAAAACCCAATACTTAATAACTACAATACAAAAACACCATTGGAGGGAAACTCAAGCTTCATTACTATTGTATTTTCTGATACAATAAAAAAAATACCATAATTAGATTACTAAACCTCCTATTTATACACACCCGCGTTGCATACACTTTGCATGATCATACATGTAACAAACTTGTAATTAAGTCCTAACTGAATTCTTATAATTAAGGACAGCTAATCAAACTGCCACATGGACATTGGTGATAAAGATAATCAGCTTGTGTTTCCATGTTATCCAGCTGTGAACCTTTTATCATTTGCATGATCATTCATCTTTTGACAATACTTAACTTGACAAGTAAGCAACGTCACATGCTGCTGCTTCTTATGTGTTGTTGTTTATTGATACAAGCACTGTCGAGTTGATGCACATGAGCAAGTTGCAGTTTAGGAGCAGTTTGTAACCTCTCAATGCGTTGCTTACAAATTGCTGGAGTATAGACAACTTGAGCTGATACATGCACAGTTGGTGTTGATACTTGCATAGCTGATGTAATATCCTTAACATATCCCCGCAAGCTGAATTAAGGTGACTTAATAAGATTCAGCTTGGATCGAAGGAATTCAAAAAAATGGCTAAGGAAGAGCCTTTGTAAAGATGTTAGCCTTTTGAAATTCAGTGGGAACATACTGCACAATAAGCAGCTTAGAGGCAATCTTTTCTCGGATAAAATGTACATTTGTTTCAATATGCTTTGTTCTAGCATGAAAGATAGCATTTGGGCAAGGGAAGCAGCACTAGTGTTATCATACTAAACAACTGGACATTGAGCAACTTGCAGCCCCAACTCAGAGAATAAAGACTGAATCCAAAGAATCTCAGTACCAGCCTATGCCAAGGCTCTATACTCAGCTTATGTGCTACTTCGAGCTACAACCGTTGCTTTTTAGAGCTCCAACTGATGAGGGTTGCCCCCTAGAAATACACAACAGCCACTAATGCTCTTTCCATCATCAATACATAAACCTCCAAATGTATCTCAGGAGCTAGACTAAATAACAAACCAAAAGAGATAGTTCTTTGAGATATCTAAACAGCCGTTTGCAAGCTTTTTAGTGTGCTGCAGATGGGGCAGCCAAGAATTGGCTGAGTTTATTCACTATAAAACTAATATCATGCCTAGTATTAGTGAGGTAGTGTAACGCCCCAATAGTGCTCCTGTATAAGGTAAAATCTGAGAATGGAGAACCTTCAAACTTGGAAAGCTTGGTGCTGGAGCAAAAAGAGATTGAACAAGGTTTACAATCAGACATATTTTTCTTGTGCAACAGATCATGCATATAATTAAACTGACACAATAACAAACCATCTGCTAATCTAGAGGCTTCAAAACCAATGAAAAAGTTGACAGCCCTTAGAGATTTAAGATTAAACTTCGAATTCAAAACAACAATGGTTTGTTGAATGAGAGCAGGGCTACTTCCTGTGATGAGATTATCATCCATGTATACAAGGAGATATAGCACATGATGCTTATCCTTCTTGATAAACAAAGAAATATCAGCTACAGAATTGTGAAAACCAAGTTGCAACAAGGCTGTTTTCAATTTAAAAACTATGTTCTTGGTGTTTGTTTAAGCCCATAGAGAGTTTTATGAAGTTGACAAACATGAGTAGGCATCCGAGCATTGAAAAAACTAGGAGGCTGCTCCATATATACAACCTTTTTTTAACTCTTCATTTTAAAAAACATTGTTTATATCTATTTGTTGAATATCTGATGCATTGGAGACAGCTATAGTAAATATAATGCGAATGGTTGATGCCTTTACAACTGGACTAAAGGTATCAAAGCAATTAATACCTGTCGTTGATGAAAAATTTGGCAACTAACATTGCCTTGTACTTGTGAATTGAGCCATCTTGATGGTATTTGACCCTAAATACCCACTTGTAGCCCACCAAATTGACAGGTTGTTGCAGCTGAACCAACTCCAAGTTTGATTCTTTAATAAGGCTTGATACTCCTCTTACAATTGCTGAGAACCAACAAGGGTTGTTGAAGAGCTTCTTTTACTGATTTGGTAACCAATTCAGCAGCTAGAGTAGTAAACTTGCATAGAGAGGAATAAGCTGTAGGTCTCAACACCCCAGACTTTCATATGGTAATCATAGGATGAGAGTATTTTGGAGGCTATTGAGATGGGTTGGGAGCAGATAAATCAATATACCTAGAGGGTGCAGAACTTGAGGATGCAACTGGAAAAGCTGCAGGCAATACACTAGTGCCTTAGAGAATGGGCTTTGTAGAAATAGGGGTGACAAGTTCAGGTGAAGCAGAATGCAAGACTGAAGTGGGCAGGCTAGCAGGTAGTGTTTGAGGCAGTGAATACAAAGTAAACAAGTTGATGTATGAGAATTCATTCTCATTAAAAACCAGATTCCGTTGAGATATAAATTCGGCCTAAAGGGTGGAGACATTTGTAGCTTTTTTTGCTGTAGATAATAACCAATAAATAAGCACTTACTTGAATGAAAATCAAACTTTTACTTTGAATAATGTTTGAGATAAAGGAAGCATGAGTAGCCAAAGACTATGAAGAAGGTGTAATTACATGGTCGATGGAAAAGGATCTCAAAAGGGGATTTCATTTTCAGAATTGGAGAGGGTAAGTTGTTGATTAGTAGCACAACAGTTTGAAAGGACTTACACCAAAAATGGAGTGGCATTTGAGCATGGGCAAGAAGTGTCAAACCTGACTCAATAATATGCCGACGCTTCCTTTAGTTATGTCATTTTGTTGGTGAGTATCTGCACAAAAAGTCTGAAATGAATGTCAAGCTTTGTAAGGTAAGGCATAAGAGGTTTACACTCAGCACCTAAATTAGCTTGCAAACACTTGATCATATGGCTAGATTGCAACTTAACAAAGATCTTAAATTGCCAGAAAATGTTAAGAACATTTGATTATAACTTCATAAGACTAAAACCTTGTAAATCTTGAGTAGAAATCTACAAAATACTACATAATACAATATCCCTCAACTGATGGCATAGGGGGTTCTGGACCCAAACATCTGATAACAGCACTTTCAAGTGGTGCATGAGCTTGTGAGTAGATAATTGAAAAGGGTATGTTGCTGAAGCTTTTCCAAGCTTGCATGAATCACAAAACTAAATAGATTAGAGGTTCCTTTAAATGAGTTATGCATTATATGCTCAAGATTAAAGGAGCTGGGTGACCAAGCTTTTTATACACATATTCTCATTCTCCTGAGCTTTGAACATATGTTTTTGTACATTATTTGAACAAGTAGTTGCAATAGGCTGAGTTTACAATAGGTGTTTGAACTAGACTATGCTTATGTGAGGCAGTGTAGACTAGTTTTATTTGAAAACATTCAAAGCTGGAAATAAAGAAGATTGATCAACATCTTGTCTGGAGCAGGGACCGACGCATTGTGCCTCCTATCGCCACAAAATCAAGCTTTGTACAGACCATCTTGAGGACTCCCCGTGAGTAGAATTGCCTTGGTATTCTTGTCCTTTTATATGACATCATGTTAATAAACTTAGCACAGCATAATTATCAAATGTGAACTTGGAAATGCTCAGCAAGTTTTTGTAATAGTTGAAACACACAGAACTTTGTGAAGAATCAAACACTTAGTCATGTTAAGAGAGTGAGTTGTAATATTAACCAACATGAGAGATATAGAGCTGTTGACTGTTGCCAACTGCCAACTGCCAACCTGTCAGCTCTATTATATTATGTAACTAATTAACAGGTTATTGAAGTCTGATGTTACATGATTTGTGGCACCATATTAGCATACCATGTTGGATCACACACAGTTTCAGGTGTTACAATGTAGGCTGTAGATTGATTCACATGTGCTTGGAATTGAGGTGGATTTCCTCATTGAAAATGTGATGAATTGCCTCTTTGATTAACAAGTGATGGCTGTTGAAATGCATAGACTATTAATAGATTCTGATTATTCTTGACATAGGACCTGTCAAACCTGTTGTAGCAAAACATAGCTGAATGACCCTCCTCTACCACAGATTTGATAAGCTGGTATGTTGCCATTGTTGTTCCACCTTCTACTATTTTTGCATCTTCCTCGATCTTTACCACCTCCTCTTCCATTTGATGACCCTCCATTTCCTACTTTGTCCCTGTCTATTTCCTTGATTGCTAGCAACATAGTTGGCACTAGGAGTTGTTAATTGACTTTGAGAAAAGGAGTCCAAATGTGTTATTCTTTGCTCATGAATCATCACTAAGTATTGAACTTCTTTGTAAGCTCATGTATTGTTTTTGAGAAGATATGAGAACAATAACATGATCATAATCATGACCTATTGCCATTCAGAATATGAAGCACAAGATCTTGATCTTTAACAATCTCTCCAGCAGTCTTCAAACCATCACCTAACGCTTTACTTTTAACACAAACTCACTGACTTTCAGATTTCCTTTTGTTATATTTTGCAATTTTTTGGCTTCAATTGAAGCATTTTGGCCATTGATTGCTAAGAAAACAGATTTTAAAAGCACACTCCACACTTCTTGAGATGTAACACGGTTTGTTATTTCCCTTATGATACTAGGATGAACCGTAGAATACAACCAATATAGAAGCAACTTATCAGACCTCCTCCACAGTTTATACTCCTTATTTTTCAACAACTTCTTTTTCCTCCATTACTAGAACAGATTTCAACAAATTTAGGAGGTATAAGTTTCAAACTTGAAATGAAATCGTCCAACTCATAAGCTTGTATGACTGGTAACACTTGCGCTTTCCAATGAATGTAGTTGTCTCGGTCAAGCTTTACAGAAGATTGAAGTTCAAGGTTTTAGCAATAGAGTTGAACTCGGTTGAAGCAGACAATCGTGAGGTGTGATCACCTCCTCTGAGTGTTGAAGAATTGCTAGAATCTGTCATGGAAGATCAGTCATTGTATGGCTCTGATACCATGTAAAATGTGAGCAAAACAAGTAAAACTAATACACTACACAATGAGTTTCACAACAATACTTAATAACTACAATACAAAAACACCATTATAGGGAAACTGAAGCTTCATTTACTAGTGTATTTTCTGATACAATAAAAAATACGATAATGAGATTACTAAACCTCCTATTTAATTATACTCACCCGAAAGTACACACCTTGCATGATCATACATGTAACAAACTTGTAACTAATCAAACTGTCACATGGACATATGTGGTAAAGATAATCTGCTTGTGCTTCTATGTTATCCAGTTGTGAACCTTTGATCATTACATGATCATTCATCTTTTGACAATGCTTGTAACATCCCGGATTTCGGATAATTAATTTTATATATGTGAATAGAATTTTGGTGATTGGAGGGGGTGTAAATGTAATTAAAAGTAGTTTATTTTTATGATTTCCAGGGGACCAGATGGAACGGTCCAAAATGATGCAAGAAAAGAAAAACCGAGGCAGTGTGAGATCGCGACCTGGTCACAGCGACCACAGATCGCGATGACTGCTCGCGGTGGGAAAAATGTGATTTTTGGTAGTGAGCATCGCGACCAGTCACCGCTGACCACAGATTGCGATGAACTGCTCTCGCGATAAAATGTCAAATTCTGGCAGGTGAGCAACGCGACCACCAGTGCGACCATGGTACCGCGAGGTTGTGCTCGCGATGAAGGTGGTGGAAACGCTCCAGTGAGTACCCGCGACATGGTGGCTGCGACCACAGGTCGCGACGACCGAAATATAAAAAAAAAAAATTTAGCTTCTGCGAGAAGCCACAAAATAGACAGGAAGAGAAAAGAGAGGAGGAGACCGAGAGAAAGAAAGAAAGAAAAAAGAAGAAAGAAAAGAAGAAAGAAGAAGAAAGAAAGAAGAGGAAGAAGAAGAAGAAGAGAGGAAGAAGGAAAGAAAAGGTGAAAGAGAAAGGGAAAGGAAAAGGAAAGAAAATCAAAATCGTAGAAAACGCGATTTGTCGATAGAAAAAAACGGTATCCAGGTTGTGTGTACCCTCCGTTTTCCGAACTCTTTACAAAAAGCATTAAGTATTTTTAGTTTGAATCTGAGATTTATTCGAAGATTTTCATTCTACATGTGTTGATTATATTTCGTTGAATGATTTTATTGTTGATCGTATTTTCATTACTTCGATTTCGTGGAAATTATTTGTTTTCGATTATTGTATAAATAATGTGATTTCCCATGAAAAATTTATGTTATTGAACTCGAATGTTTCCGTTGATTGTAAATATAGTGAATATTGAAAATAGTTTATCGTAACGGCCCTGGATACTTAGACATAGAAATGGATATAGTAGGTTGGTATACCAGCTGGGTTCAGTGAGCAGTACTGCACCGATATTGATATGCTATTGATGATTATTATGTACCTCCTCATGGATTCGTCCAGGGGCAGGGAGACACGTACCTCCTCACGGATTCGTCCTGAGGTTGGGAGACACGTACCTTCCTAAGGATTCGTTCCTGGGATAGGGAGTTATGTACCTCTCTAGGTTCCGTACCCTCGTCCTAGAGTAGGGAGATACGTACCACTCTTAGGATTCGTCCTAGGGTGGGAGTTCGACCCATATTCCAGTCCTAGTATGTTGAGTATTCTAGCGGGCCAGATTTGAAGTGAATTGAAAAGTGAATATGAGTAACTTTATTCATTGATTTTACATGTTGATTTTATTCTTGAGGTAATGTGATTATAACTGCTTTATGGTTTGATTTTGAAGTTAAATTGATTTGTAAATGATTAGAATTGAAATATATATATATATATATATATATTGTGATTTGTTTTTTATAAAGGTATTTATGATTTTTCATAATGAGTTTAGTGTACACCCACTAAGCTATATGCTTAGCGCGTTAGTTTTGTTTCTAACGCGTAGGTACCAGGGATACTGAATAGGCCAAAGATTGAAGAGAGAGAGAGTTGCTGACAGAGACACAGAGTCACTACAGTTGGTAGTTATATTTTCATATAATATATATATATATATATATATATATATATATTCTGTAAGCATGCATATACAGAGAGTATGTAAATATGTTTTGTAATTAATTATTTTATGGTTTCTGTCTTTCATTTTTAGAATGTTTGTAACTATTAAATTTTGAATCGTTTTATTTTATAAACTGTTTTGGAAAGTCGCACTAAACGGCAGAGTGCGCAATTGTTTGAAAATGATATTGAAGTGTTTTTGTGAATTGTTTGTGATTTGAATTTTCTTTGAAAACAGTTTTGGGAAATCCGAAAAACAAACGGAACTCTGCCGAAATTTTTGTAAAAAGTGTATTTCGATGGGCTCATCGAAAATGGTTTTAAAATTATAAACTATGTGGTTTTCCAATGGTTGAAGAATTTATTCGATGGGCTCACTAGAAGTCTTTTTGAATTACAAATTGATATGATTTTAAATAGTTTGAAATTATAAATTGAATTGAGAAAGTTTTGACAACCCGAGTAGCGCTCCCTGGGTCGATCCAGCCGGGTCGGGTCAGGGGGTGTTACAATTTAAGTGGTATCAGAGCGCGGTTTAGGCGTTTCTGGACCAAAGAGTCTGTATATGCATGCATTGTATTAAGCTACCCATAGGAATGTGTGACTCTAATCTGCAGACCTCTCTTCTGTCTGATATAGGATAAAAGAAATGGAAGGAAGCAGTGATAGACCTGAGAGTCCCGCCAGCGTGGCTGGGGAGCATCTAGGGAATCCGTAAGCCCGAGAGCGATGGCTGAGTTCTTTCAAATGTGGCTAGAGCAGCGCCACGAAGATCAGTCATAGAGCGACTGGCTAAACACAGACCCACTGATTTCCATGGCAGAAAGGATGAGGATGCATCTGCCGCAGAGTACTGATTTGAGAGGACGAACAGAATATTGGAGCAGATGCACTGCACACCTGAAGAGAGATTGAGTGTGCAGTATCCTTATTGCAGGAGGATGCCTATCAGTGGTGGACCTCCATTATACAGACAGTGCGACCAGAGGATAGAACGTGAGATTTCTTTCAGAAGGAATTCCGGAGAAAATATATTGGTCGCATCTATTTGGATAATTGAAGAGAGAGTTTATCAACCTGAAGCAAAGGCAGATGACAGTGACAGAATATGAGCGAGAATTTGTCAGGTTGAGTAAATATGCAAAGATATGGTGGCGACAGAGGCGGATAAATGTAGAGGTTTGAAGATGGACTGAACGATTATATCCGCCTACAGGTTGTGTAATATTCTAATTTCTAAGTACTTCATTTTGAATATAGAATTAGAATGTGGATTAATTGAGGAATGTTACAGGTTGCTGCCTTTGAATTTGAAGATTTTACCGACTGTCTCGGCAGCTCTGAATGTAGAGAGAATTAAAAAGGAAGAGCAGGCCAGAAGAGACAGAGGGCAGCAAAGAAGAGGGGCAGGGCCATCCAGCTCATATCAGCCCCAGAGTAAGAAATTTAAGGGACCGCAGCCTAGTGGTCCAGTGCAGTCACAGAGGCCAGTACCCACAGCTAGGCCTGGTCAGTCTGCAACTTCTGTGGCCAGTACCCCTAGGAGTGCAGTTAGGGGACCAGCCCCTGCCTTGTGTGACCATTGTGGAAGAAGACATCCTGGGGAATGCTGGAAGCTTACAGGAGCCTGCTTGCGGTGTGGATCTCATGATCATTTTCTAGAGATTGCCCACAGATTAGATCCGCAGCCAGAGAGACCAGCCCCTACTACTTCCAGAGGTAGGAGGCCTAGTCAGGCAGTACCTGAAGGTGGTAGCCACAGAGGAGTGTCAGAGTCAGTGGCCAGACCTGATAGTCGAGCTCCTGCACGAGTTTATGGTGTTAGAGCTCAGGAAGACAAGGATGCACCTGACGTGATAGCTGGTATTATTTCTATTTTTGATACTACAGCTATTGCATTGATAGATCCAGGCTCTACCATTCATACATATGTGATGCATTGTTGAAACAAAGAAGTTTGCAAACTGAACCTACTGTATGATGTGTTAGTCAGTAATCCGATAGGCCAAAGGTGTAGTAGTGAACCGTATATATAGAAATTGTCCGATTCGGATACAGGAGTGTGACTTTCCTGGAGATTTGATGGAGTTGCCATTCCATGAGTTTGATGTGATACTAGGCATGGATTGGTTAACTCGGCAGAGTAGTGATCGACTGTGAACTGAAACGAGTGACCTCAGAACAGCAGATGGTGCAGAAATCACAATGGTGGGTGAAAGGAGATTTTCTCTCCAATGTCATTTCAGCCACTGCAGCCTGTAAACTGATCAGAAAGGGGTGTGAAGCATATTTGGCACAGGTGGTTGATTCCAAAAAGTTAATCTGAAATCCAGAATATACCCACTGTGTGACTTTGCAGATGTGTTTCCAGAGGAGCTTCCTGGTTTGCCACCTCAGAGAGAAGTGGAGTTTGTGATTGATGTGGTACCAGGTACGTCTCCAGTATCGATAGCTCCTACAGAATGGCTCCAGCAGAACTGAAAGAACTGAAGATACAGTTACAGGAATTGCTGGATAAGGGCTTCATTAGACCCAGTGTATCCCCTTGGGGAGCTCCAGTCCTGTTTGTGAAAAAGAAGGATGGGTCATTGAGATTGTGCATCGATTACAGGCAGCTGAATAAACTTACTGTCAAGAACAAGTATCCGTTGCCGAGAATCGATGATTTATTTGATCAGCTGAGAGGAGCTGTGTCTTCTCAAAGATAGATCTGAGATCAGGTTATCATCAGTTGAGAATAAAAGAGTCAGATATTCCGAAAACTGCATTCAGAACCAGGTATGGACACTATGAATTTGTAGTGATGCCATTTGGGCTGACTAATGCACCTGCAGCCTTTATGGACTTGATGAACCGGGTATTCCGACCATACTTGGATCAGTTTGTGGTGGTCTTTATCGATGATATCCTGGTGTACTCACAGACGGCAGAGACCATGACAGGCACCTCAGAGTAGTACTGCAGATTCTGGGGAAACAGCTGTATGGCAAACTGAGCAAGTGTGAATTCTGGTTGCCTGAGATTGCATTTCTGGGTCACATTGTATCAGCAGAGGGTATTAAGGCAGATCCGAAAAAGATTGAAGCAATAGTGGAATGGAAGCCTCCCAGAAATGTTACAGAAGTCAGAAGTTTTCTAGGCTTGGCAGGTTATTATCGACGGTTTGTGAAGGGTTTTCCTCCATAGCAAGTCCGTTGACCAAGCTACTGCATAAGAATGTCAGATTTGAGTGGACTGACAGATGCCAGGCAGCTTTTGACAGATTGAAGGCGATGCTGTTGAGGCTCCAGTTCTGATTCAGCCTGTTTCAGGTAAAGACTTGTGATTTATAGTGATGCCTCACATCAGGGTTTAGGATGTGTATTGATGCAGGAAGGCAAGGTGGTTGCATATGCGTCCAGACAGTTGAAAAATCATGAGAACTATCCGATTCATGATCTGGAACTTGCAGCCATAGTCTTCGCTTTGAAAATCTGGAGGCATTACTTATATGGTGAGAAATGTTACATATACAGATCACAAGAGTCTGAAATATCTGCCTACCAGAGAGAGCTCAATCTGAGACAGAGACGGTGGATGGAGTTGATTAAAGACTATGACTGTATAATCGACTACCATCCAGGAAAGGCGAATGTAGTCGCAGATGCTCTGAGCAGAAAAGCATTGTTGCTCTGAAGGCTATGAATGTGCAATTACAGCTGAATCAGATAATGCATTGGTAGCTGAATTGTATGCAGACCCAGTTTGATTCAGCAGATTGCAGAAAACAGAAGCAGGATGCTAGAATCAGATGATATGGACAGATTCCAGAAGGGAAGCATCCGGATTTCAATCAGAACTGATGGTATTGTGTGTTTCAGAGACAGGATTTGTATTCCAGAAGATGAAGAATTGAGAAAATGATCTGACAGAGGCACACAGTAGTTCGTATGCGATGCACCCAGGTAGCACAAAAATGTACAGAGACTTGAAAACTCAGTATTGGTGGTCTGGTATGAAAAAGATGTGGTGGAGTTTGTAAATAGATGCATGACTTGTCAACAGGTGAAAGCTGAACACCAGGTTCCATCAGGATTGTTACAGCCAATAGCAATACCTGAATGGAAATGGGATCGCATCACAATGGACTTTGTCACTGGATTGCCACTCACCCGGAGTAAACACGATGCAGTATGGGTTATAGTGGACCGATTGACGAAGTCAGCACACTTTCTACCTGTCAGAACTGACTATTCCCTGGATCGACTGACAGAATTGTATATCAGAGAGATAGTCAGATTGCATGGAGTGCCTGCATCCATCATATCAGATAGAGATCCGAGGTTTACATCCAGATTTGGAAGAAGTTTCAAGAAGCCTTGGGTACTCGACTGAGTTTCAGTACAGCCTTCCATCCGCAGACAGACGGACAATCAGAAAGGGTAATTCAGGTGCTTGAAGATATGCTCAGGAGTTGTGTAATTGACTTTGAAGGAAGTTGGGCGGATCATCTTCCATTGATTGAATTCGCCTACAACAACAGTTACCAGTCGAGCATAGCTATGGCACCGTATGAGGCATTGTATGGAAGGAAATGCAGGACTCCAGTATGCTGGACAGAGTTAGGGAGGACAGGTTAGTAGGCCCAGACTTGATTCGACAAACTGAGGAGAAGGTGAAGATTATCAAGGATAGATTGAAAGTTGCTTCTGACCGACAGAAATCATATGCAGATTTGAAAAGAAAAGAGATAGAATATGAAGTCGGTGAGAAGTGTTTCTGAAAGTATCTCCGTGGAAGAAAGTGCTCGATTTGGCAGAAAAGGTAAGTTGAGTCCTAGGTTTATTGGGCCATACGAAATCATTGAACGTGTGGGACCAGTAGCCTACAGACTAGCTTTACCTCCAGAATTAGAAAAGATTCATAATGTGTTCCGTTCTATGCTGAGGAGATACAGATCTGATCCTTCCCACAGAGTTCAGGCCGAAAGTATTGAAATCCGACCAGACCTGAGGAGGAACCAGTGCAGATTCTTGATCGGGAAATCAAAGAACTAAGAAATAAAAGAGTGCCACTGGTGAAAGTCCTCTGGAGGAAATAAAGTAGAAGAGGCTACCTGGGAGAGTGAAGAAACAATGCGACAACAGTATCCGCAACTGTTTCATTGAGGTAAATTTCGAGGACGAAATTTCTTAAGAGGGGAAGAATTGTAACATCCCGGATTTCGGATAATTAATTTTATATATGTGAATATAAATTTGTGATTGGAGGGGGTGTAAATGTTATGATTTCCAGGTGGACCAGATGGAACGGTCCAAAAATGATGCAAGAAAAAGGAACGGCAGTGAGCATCGCGACCTGGTCACCGTGACCACAGATCGCGATGACCTGCTCGCGGTGAAAAATGTGATTTTTGGCAGTGAGCATCGCGACCAGTCACCGCGACCACAGATCGCGATGAACTGCTCGCGATGAAAATGTCAAATTCTGGCAGTGAGCAACGCGACCACCAGCGCGACCATGGTACCGCAAGGTGTGCTCGCGATGAAGGTGGTGGAAACGCTCCAGTGAGTACCGCGACCTGGTGGCGCGACCACAGGTCGCGACGACCGAAAAATATAAAAAAAAAATTTAGCTTCCGCGAGAAGCCACAAAACAGACAGGGAAGAGAAAAGAGAGGAGAGACCGAGAGAAAGAAAGAAAAGAAGAGAAAGAAAGAAGAGAAAGAAGAAGAAGAAGAAGAAGAAGAGAGGAAGAAGGAAAGAAAAGGTGAAAGAGAAAGGGAAAGGAAAAGGAAAAGAAAATCAAAATCGTAGAAACGCGATTTGTCGATAGAAAAACGGTATCCAGGTTGGTGTACCTCCGTTTTCGAACTCTTTACAAAAAGCATTAAGTATTTTTAGTTTGAATCTGAGATTTATTCGAAGATTTTCATTCTCATGTGATTATATTTTCGTTGAATGATTTTATTGTTGATCGTATTTTCATTACTTCGATTTCGTGGAAATTATTTGTTTTCGATTATTGTATAAATAATGTTGATTTTCCCATGAAAAATTTATGTTATTGAACTCGAATGTTTCCGTTGATTGTAAATATAGTGAATATTGAAAATAGTTTATCGTAACGGCCCTGGGATACTTAGACATAGAAATGGATATAGTAGGTTGGTATACCAGCTGGGTTCAGTGAGCAGTACTGCACCGATATTGATATGCTATTGATGATTATTATGTACCTCCTCATGGATTCGTCCAGGGGCAGGGAGACACGTACCTCCTCACGGATTCGTCCTGAGGTTGGGAGACACGTACCTTCCTAAGGATTCGTTCCTGGGATAGGGAGTTATGTACCTCTCTAGGTTCCGTACCCTCGGTCCTAGAGTAGGGAGATACATACCACTCTTAGGATTCGTCCTAGGTGGGAGTCGACCCATATTCCAGTCCTAGTATGTTGAGTATTCTAGCGGGCCAGATTTGAAGTGAATTGAAAAGTGAATTGAGTAACTTTATCATTGATTTTACATGTTGATTTTATTCTTGAGGTTAATGTGATTATAACTGCTTTATGGTTTGATTTTGAAGTTAAATTGATTTGTAAATGATTAGAATTGAAATATATATATATATATATTGTGATTTGTTTTTATTAAAGGTTATTTATGATTTTTCATAATTGAGTTTAGTGTACACCCACTAAGCTATATGCTTAGCGCGTTAGTTTTGTTTCTAACGCGTAGGTACCAGGGATACTGAAGAGGCCAAAGACTGAAGAGAGAGAGAGTTGCTGACAGAGACACAGAGTCACTACAGTTGGGTAGTATATTTTCATATATATATATATATATATATATATATATATTCTGTAAGCATGCATATACAGAGAGTATGTATGTTTTGTAATTAATTATTTTATGGTTTCTGTCTTTCATTTTTAGAATGTTTGTAACTATTAAATTTTGAATCGTTTTATTTTATAAACTGTTGTTGGAAAGTCGCACTAAACGGCAGAGTGCGCAATTGTTTGAAAATGATATTGAAGTGTTTTTGTGAATTGTTTGTGATTTGAATTTTCTTTGAAAACAGGTTTTGGGAAATCTGAAAAACAAACGGAACTCTGCCGAAATTTTTGTAAAAAGTGTATTTCGATGGGCTCACTCGAAAATGGTTTTAAAATTATAAACTATGTGGTTTTCCAATGGTTTGAAGAATTTATTCGATGGGCTCACTAGAAAGTCTTTTTGAATTACAAATTGATATGATTTTTAAATTGTTTGAAATTATAAATTGAATTGAGAAAGTTTTGACAACCCGAGTAGCGCTCCCTGGGTCGATCCAGCCGGGTCGGGTCAGGAGGTGTTACAATGCTTAACTTGACAAGCAAGCAACGTCACATGCTATTGCTTCTTATGTTGTTACTGCTTATTGATACAAGCACTGTCGAGCTAATGCACACGAGCAAGTTACTGTTTTGGAGTAGTTTGTAACCTCTCAATGGGTTGCTTACAAACTGCTGGAGTATGGCCAACTTGAGCTGATACATGCACAACTGGTGTTGATACTTGCTTAGTTGATGTAATGTCCTTAACAATACCCACCATTGCATAAAAGCGCAATTGTGTTGGTAGTAGACCCTTCCAGTTGTTGGGAGTAGACGGCTTCCGAAATGGAAGTAGATATCCAGACTGTATTTATATGGTGTAATCACCTGATAGTCCTCTGAAATTTTGCATAGAATAACTGCTTCAAGTAATTAACCAGTAGCTAGGCGACTAGGCCAAAGGGGTTAAATGTTTAAGGTAAAGGTGCATCACTCATATGACATGATGCAATTTTCATATTGTGGAGAGACTATTAACATTTATTATTAATTTTCTTAAAAAAATAAATATAAAATCAATTCAATGTCCATTAATTTTTTTAATTACAAAAAATCCAAAAATTAAAAGTAAAATTTTAAATAAATATAAAAATAAATTTATATGCATATATTATTTAGATAATAAAAATCTTGAGGTTAAAAGTACATTGAATTAAATATGAAAGTTAATTCAATTGCACTTATTATTTAGATAACAAAAAATCTAGAGGTTAAAAACACATTTAATTAAACATGGAAGTATATTTAATTGTATTTATTATTTGGATAACAAAAAATCTAGAGCTTGAAATAAATTTAACTAAATATGGAAATCAATTTAATTACATTATTATTTAGATATCAAATATCTAGAGATTATAACTAAATTTATCTACATATGGAAGTTAATTTATTGGTATTTATTATTTAGATAATAAAAAATCTAGAATTTAAAAGTAAATTTAACTAGATATGGAAGTCGATTTAATTGAATTTATTATTTATACAACAAAAATATAGATGTTTAGAGTAAATTTAAGTAAATATGGAAGTCAATTTAACGTGTATTTATTTTTCAGATTACAAATATTCTAGAAATGAAATATAAATTTTATTAAATATGAAATCAATTTAATATGAATTATTGAGTTTACAAAAAATCCAAGTGAGATTTTTATATTTACTTCCGTTCAAATAACTAATTATAAAGGTTTTAATTCTCTAATGTTGAAGTAATGTAGACTACGGATGGATATCTCAAATACACACATCTCTATTTTTACAAATTCGGTCTAGTCTGTTTCGGTTAATGAATTTGAATTTTAATATTGTATTGCAATATTAATAATATGTTATATTATAAATAACTTTATTGCCAATATATTAATATATAGTGTTCAAAAACAAATTAATTAAATTTATTAAAAATATGATACGACAATATGTATAAAAAAACAATTTAGATTAGTAGCTAGTAAATAAATTGGTAAGAATGATATTATTGTGACACGTATTCAGATATAACAAAATAATAAAAGTAAATTCTAGAAGATTCCGAACCTCGAATATTGATATGGATTATAAATATAAGGCTCGAAGAACTTTTTTCCTATCCCTAAAATCAAAATTCATATTCTATTTCAATACTACTCACTTTCAATATTTCTGTAGAAAAAGATTATGGAAAGAAAGCCATTGATAATGAAATTAAAGAGAAAATCGTCTGATATCTCGCAGGTAATCAAATTGATTGTTTTTTTTTTTTTTTCGTTTTAGTTTATGATAGTTTTCTCCTTTGATTTAATTAAGGACCAAATTAGTTATGGTTTCTTTCAATAGATCATGTAGGCATAAACATGGAATAGTTTGTGTAGTATTATTGTTACTTATATTATTATATCAAATTTATCAAATAAAAAACTATCTTTGATTTTGAAAGAAATTTATCCTAAAATAAGTTCATTTTATAATTTTTTTTTCTTTTCCTTTGCTTGGAATATTTTTAACAATTTTTATTTATGATTCTAAACTAAATTATTATGTTTTGTACTAATGGATTTTTTTTAATTATTTCATTTTGGTCATATATTAGTTAATTAATACTTATTAATACCATTATAAATCATAGAAATTTCATAAAATATATAATTTACTCATTTTTAATGCCTGTGATCTAAGATCTTCATATATTTATACCTTTTCATTTGTCGTTATTTAAATAATCAAACTAATTAAGCTAATTAATTACTTAATTAGTTGATAATTAAATTATTAGAATGACAAATTAATTATTTTTAGGTTTAATTGCTATTGTCTTCCCTTCTTTGATTTAACTAAGTCTTATCAAATTGATAAAGCTCTTAACTTTTTACCCAAATTTAGTATTTTTACTAAAGATTTCCAATGCATCATAAATTTTATTCAATTATATACTGTTCTTAATAATAGTTTAAAAAAAAGGTTGGAAACTGAATTTGTTTTGTCATATACTTATGGAAATTGTTTTTAGTTTTAGGTTTCTCTTTATAATAACTTTTAGTTTTTTTTAATTTTATTATAAATTAAATGTTATGTAACTGAAGCCTATCAGTACTATTACTTTATTATTTATTTTTTAAATATCACTTGCGGTGTTGGCGATTCAAATTTGAGTCATTGTCAGGCTGAATGAGCGCATTTGCCACCAAACCACGTTAGACAATGGTTAATGAACCCTTACTTTGACTTCTAATATGTTTGCATATATAATATTTAATTTTGTCATTTTTATCAAACATCTTCATCTTTTCAATTATTCAAAAAAAATTGTACACATAAAACAATATCAACCCACCTTACTTATTTATCTCTATCTCTTTAACAACAATTTCATTGTCAATCTTGAATGCTACTTTCAATATCAATTACATTAAATTATAAATATATAATATTTGTTTACATGATCTTTTTATTTTTACAAGGAGAAAGTGGATTCAGTGAAAGACCAAGAAGAAATGAGGAAGAAGAGGAGAGAACAAAAACGTCTCGAAAATATAGAGATTGCAGATCTTTCAGAAAAGGTACAAATTATTTCTGTGTAGAAACAAATTATTTCATGATTTTCCACTAATTAATTAATTATTTGTTTCCAATTAACAGATAGACATGATAGGGCTGGAGATTGAGAATGAGGAGCAACTGAAAGAATATCAGAAAAATAAGAGAAAAATGCGTCATGAAAATAGACTCAAACAGTATTGGAAGACTGTGACGGACACTGGTCTCAAAAATAATAGACCAGCAAATTTGATTACTTTGAACAACACCCAACCTCATAACAAGGTAAGAAATTCGTTTTTCAAATCTTTTCAAGAACACTTTTTTAGAAAATTATATGTCAAGGTTTTTTTATTATAAATTATAATATAATGTGTGGTTTTGCATGGTATATTTACAAGGGGAAATTAGAGGATGCAGTGAAGGAAGAAGAAGAAGAAGAAAAGAATAAGAAGAAAGAGCCAGAAGTATCAAACCATTTTCTTATTACATTGTTCATGGGATCAGAAAAGAGTCGGGTGGGTGCTTCTCATTTCACTAACATCTATATATCTATTTTTATTTTGCATAATTCTCAGTTTTTTTTTTTTTAAATTTATTTGTTCCATTCATGAACAGACAGCGATGGCAAGGAGGATCATGAGTAATGAGAAATTAAAGGAACATTACAATAATAAAATAGAGGAGTTGAAAATGAAAATTGAAGTAGAAAAGATGGACCCTGCCGTTAAAACCCGTATGGAAAAAAGAATACAAAGGTGGGAGACAATGAAGGAGACCTGGGACACCATGAGAAGTGTAAGATATTCTTAAGGATAAAACACACACACACACACATAATGAAGCATTTTGTGTTCTGAAAAACCATCTGTTTGCACTTTTGTTTAAGCTAATGTTAGCAAGGTTTATGATATGCTGCAGAGTACTGATCCTGAGCCTCAAGCAATGTCAGTCTCAGAGGAAGAAAAAGTGAAATAAACCAGATAATGAGGAGAGCTCTGCAATGTCTTATTCCTAAAAATATAGTTTATTGACTTTGGTTTTTAAAGCAACCATTTGGTTTCTGTAAAAAGATCTATTTGGATTTTGAATATGACATTGAATCTGTAATGTTTTTGTGATGAAGAATACTTCTTTTGTTATAAGAATGCTGATCAAGCTCTATTAGCTTGCTGTGATACTCATCCGCATCAGTTCAAGCCTCAAGCGGCAGCGATGCTTTCATTCATAGTCTTAAATTCACTAGCATTATGCATAGTCTCCATCACGAGTGATCTTGGGCTTCATGGGTAGTAAAGCTCCTGCTCTTACATGGGCTTGTATTCTTATATGGAGCTTCATATTTGTTTTGGCTTCAAAATTCTTCTACTGCCTGTGTGTTGCATGTAGAAATGTTCATAGAAACATTTTGTATTAATTCTTATAACTTGGATTGATAGATGCGTTCTTCTAATACGAGCTCGATGCTGATGTATGTCTCAAAGAATTCATATATTTGACTTTAGAGCTGTTTTGTAATTTACATTTTGTGTGGCTTTTCTAATAATTAGCAAAAAGTCTCATAGTATTTAAATGAGTTGTTAATAGAGTTTTTAATTAGTAGAGTGAAAAAAGTGTGTAAAGAGGGACAACGAGAGAAAATCCTAATATAGAGAGATTGTGAGGTACAAAATTAAGATCTATAAGGGGGAGAGAAAGCTTCTGGGATAAAAGTAAACTCTTGTAACTTGTTATTCTCATATCTAGTGAAATCGGTGACATCCGTTGATGTAGCCATTTTGGTAAATTACGTAAATTGCTTGGTTGTGTTGTGGTTTGTTTGTTCTTTATTTTGATTGTGTTATTTATATTGTTTAGTATTACTTATTGTATTTGGAAATCCATTTAGACAAAGAACTTGGAATGTATCTGTGTTTATTTTAGGGAATTGCCTACAAGATATTTGATAATATTCTTAAGTGAGCACTAGTAGAGGGTGTTGTGGCACCAACACTCGATACTTTGTTTGATAGTTTGTCATGGCATGACAGTTTGGGACTCTGCTCAGAGATGTTTTAGCAGACA
The DNA here is from genome assembly GCA_003430845.1 of Xanthoceras sorbifolium. NCBI lineage: Eukaryota > Viridiplantae > Streptophyta > Magnoliopsida > Sapindales > Sapindaceae > Xanthoceras > Xanthoceras sorbifolium. Next base: position 5,704,524 of record CM010617.1, on the reverse strand, counting down.
GAGAAGCAAAGATCTCCAAGCAAAACTTGCTAAATGGTAATATTGTAATGATGATCTTTTGCTATAAAATAGAACACCTCACAGAACTAAATTTATACAATTAATGTCTAGTCGTTATCCAAACACACCTTGTTAGATCACTTCAAATTTTTTTTTTTTTTATATCTTAGTTCTCTCTTTTAATTTTTGCTAGCTTTTCCCTGTACATGGCTATTAATTCCAACCCAATTGCTGTCTCAATTCCTTCGTATCCTAGTAACAACTTTGGATCCCAATGAAGACGAATCCATGGATTTTCAACTTGGGTTGAATAACAACAAAACATCATCAAACTTTGGTCAAAACCATATCATGAGGTCATTTCACAAGCAAACCAACACCAGCCCTTTTTAAGTCCTGGTGAATTCGGTGATGAGAGCCATCATGAGCATGCAATCTCTGATGATGAAGAAGATGGTCAGATCTGATGGTGCAATAACACCATTTACTAGTGTCCACTTGAGAATTTTATCAAACACCTTGTAGGCAATTCCCTAAGCATACAAAAACACCCTCCAAGATCTTGTTCAATGAACTTACAAGTACAACAAGTAACACTAGGAATAAAACAACACAAGCAAGCTAAGAGAAAACAACACAAGTAAGCTAAGAGAAAACAAATCACAATACAATACAAGCAATTTAAGTGTTCACCAAAATGGCCATGTCCATTCACCGATTTCACTATCTATGAGAATAACAAGATACAAGAGTTTACAAACTATATCTATTCCATAAATACAAGAGTTTACAAACTATATCTATTCCATAAACTTACTCTGCTCTCTAAATTTTAATCTTTTACCTCACAAGCTCTCTTTGTTAGGATTTTCCTTTTTTATTACTCACACACACTTATTTCACACTTCTAATTAAAATCTCTTAACAACTCATTACTACTAAGAGATATTTTCACTAATTATAAAATAATCACAAAATTAATTATATGATTTCTTTGAGACATACATCAACAAGATCTGCGGTGATAATCGTAGTCTTACTCGTGACAAAGATAATCCTTACACATGCCTTAAATGCAAAGTTATGCTAGACATCTCAAATGTATGCAGCCCATATCGCATCTTATCATTACAAGTATGAAACCAAGACTGAGAAGAAGCATAGGCTGGCAGCGAGAAATAGGAAGAAGAATTGTTAAGTCAGCCAGGAACTCACCGCAGTTCAAAGGAGAAATAGGGAGTGCGTGATAATGTTAAGGCACCTATAAAGAGGAGGCAAGGGAATGCCATCATTCCATCACGACTTTCAAATATTTTCCAACCATCAGAACAATATCTTGGTTTTGGTCATGTCTAAGTTTCAATGGAAAGATTTAAATATATCTCACCCTTAAATACTTTCTGATAAGTAGTGATCCGATGACATCAAACTTTCTCACGCAATCCTTTTCTTCCTCTTTCAATATTTTCCTTCTAATCCACTTCTCTGTTCCTTTGCCTCATTTTTCTTTTCAACAACTATAAACATATATAGTTGATGAAATATCATATTATAATTTTGGAACAAATGTTTTTGTCATTTATGCAACGTGTGAAACTGTACATGTATTTATAAGTAGAAATGTAGAGACTCAAGGAAATTTAATAAATTCTATTAGAAGTAAATAAATTCATCATATTCTGAAAAATCCGTCATAATCTAAACATTTGAACAAAAAA